>SNQJ01S0074328.1:37459-58610 GCA_010110895.2 Picea sitchensis
TTTAGGTGATTGGCTTAGCTCATTTGAGCATGAATTTATCTTAAAATATTAGAATTTCTAATAAGTGTTTACAAAGGACTATATAGGAAAATAATTAACTACATTTAAAATGGAGAATGTGCAGTTTGGTTTACCTCTATTTAACATTATTTATATTATTTCCTTTCCATTGGACATTTATTCATAGTTAATGACTAAAGCACATGTTAGGGAAACATCATCATACCTTCAGCCTTGAAGAGGTGGATGCAATTTTGGGAAAATATTTTGGTTGGGTTAATTCTCCTTATGAGATTCATTTACATGTTGTAGGATGAGCCCCAACAAATATCCATGAATGAGGGGGTAACCATTGAAGAAGGCATGGCAGAAATACCCATTGAATTCGAAATGAAACCCATTGAAGTGGAAATGGAAATGAAACTTGGAAATGGAAATGAAACAAAATTGAAACCCACTGAAGTGGAAATGAAACTAAGATTAGGTGTGCATAGTGTCTCATGAAAATTAAACCAGTCAGAAATTACCAATTTTGGCGACATATCCACTCCACGAGCTAGTCGCTGTCAGGTTTGGCTGAATATCCTTCACTCTCTCCTCTTTTGTCGTCGGGTTTTGGCCTCTCTCCTCTGTCGTTGCAGGGTTTTGGCCTTTCTCCTTTGTCACCACAGGGTTTTGTAGGCCTCTCTCCTCTGTTGCCGTGGGGTTTTTCCTCCACTCTATCCTATGTCACGATGGCGGGGTTTTGCATTTTTGGGATTTGATTTTAATGGGGTTTGCATTGTTTTGTTTTATTTATGTTTCGTTTTTTTATTTTTTTTTATTTTTTGTTTTGTTTTATATTTTTTTTAATTTTTGTTTTTTTATAATCCATTCTTAATATAATTATATATAAGCCACATGTTGAAGCCATTCTTCCCATGAATTCTTATATATAAGTATATCATCAAAGAAAACCAATACAAACTTTCTAAGATAAGGCTGAAAAATGTTGTTCATGAGGTTTCAAAAAATGAAACAAGCATTAGTCAACCTAAAAGGAATCACCAAGAACTCATAGTGTCCCTCAAAATTGTGAAGAATTTGCAATTTAATATATGATTCACTTATGAATTAATTCCATAGGCCATGTCATCAAAGTAAAATAATAACATAGAGGTGTTGAATTAGTTGATAAAAAAATAGTATTCTATGAGGTGTTTAATTCATATAGCATCATGCGTCCTTCAATGTTAACCAACCAAGTCTATGCTCTATTTTCTGTTTCAACAATCCCATTGAAGATGGGTGCCTTCTACTTTCTCAACTCATATCTCAACTTTTGATAATTAAGTGATTCTTCTTGGTTAGGGTTATCATCTATTGATGGTTTTTATAGGAAAATTCCCCCACGAACAGGTGAATATCCCCTTGGATTCTAGACCCCTAATACCAAGACAGAAAGATACAAATGAACAGTAACATCCCTTTGAGATTTGTTTAACTAGAAAAAAGAGAGAAGGAGAAAAATTTGATCGTACATATTTCTAGTGTTTGTCCTCGCTACTCCAATTCGATCTTGATATCCAAACTCTTTCACATGGGTTGATACCTGCAAAACCACAGACTGCAAAGAGAGACAAGGAAACTCCTACTCTACCATGTTAGATTAAAAAAAATCATCTATAATAGACAAGCATATGTAAGATACACAAACTAGAAGTGAATAGGCCAAGTATATTGATGAGAACTTGAAAGAAACACTTACAATCATTGATGGTGTCGCAATAGCCTCTCCAAATCCTCCTCATCCAACCTCTTGCTCAAAACATCCATGATCAGAATGACAATACTTTTGTTGATTATTTTCCTCCTTTTTCACCATGAGAATGCCTCCACTTATAGGCTTTGGGAGGCCCAACCACCTTGGTTATATTTGTGATTAGTTGAGGATATGATTCCATCATTTGTGGCATCTCCCTTAGATGCACCCTAAGGGTTAGATTCAAGGAAAAACAACTTTAATCATCCCTAGTTCTCCTTAGAGAAAAGGGGTATTTATTCCCATGATTTTCTCAACCAATCGACGCTCCTTTACAATGGGAAATAGAGCGCTACAACGCTCCTTGCTAGATAGGAAAAGAGCGCTAGCACTCCCTGCATATGAGCAGGGGAGTGTTGATATTCCAAACAATTGTCAATATGACTAATTCTCATAGAAAAACACTTTGTTTTGTCTATCAAATGATGTGGCTTATTCTTCTAACATGTTCTAGAGGATGTATCAAGTGTTTCCATGGTGTCATTCGCAATGCTACACACACAGAATGAAAATGTGAAATTTACAACACTTATAACAAAAGTGTGACACTTGCAAGAATGTGACATTATCGAAGTGAGGAATTTGACATGTAACAGATTGCCCCCCAAAGTGTAAAGTCAAAAGATGAAAGTTGATGACTGAAACACTTTGTAGATTCTTCGAAGCAAGGGTATGGAGTCAGAGAACTTGGTAGAAGTTGCAGACAACCATCAAAAAAATATTAATATGTGTTCCAATTCCAAGGCAAGCATACTTATGCTTGGGTAATAAATGACTCAAAGTATGGCCACCAATAAATACACTATGGATCCATGATGATATTGACTAAGGGTATGGCCACCAGTGATACAATGTGGATCCATACTTATGTGACATAGATTGATCGTAGCCACACAAAATACATAGTGGATCTACGAGATGATAAGACATAGCCATAGACCAATACAATGTGGATCTATGTGACAACATAAGAATTAGCATGTTCAAATGATTTCCTTCGCAGCCTAGAAAAGCAGATGTCACAATAAATGTTCAACCCAAGGTCTTCATCCCAATCCCAATGTAGTACAAATCTAACCATGTGAATAGATGTCTCGATGTCAAACATGGTAGAAACCACTTGATTATCGGTCATTGAGGTGAACCGTTAACAAGTGCGAGGGAAATCACCAGTTATGTCAATGACTCCCAAGGTACTCTAGTATAATCCAGTGAATGTGAATAAGTGAGGTGAGGTCAAACATTCATGGAATCATCCAATCAGAGGTCAATGATGTAAACCCACTTTTGGAAGCGAGGAGGCCTTCTATCGAGGCTTGGAGGTCCCAAGGTACTAACTGGTTTCTAAGTCTAATTCTCGGATGATGTGTTGAAGTCGATAGGAGAAGACTCATTGAAGGACAGCCTTGATGTATCCCCCATCATCAACATGAAACTGACACAATAAAGTGATGAGATAGAAAATGAATTATAGACTGACACAGGTATGGAAACTGGTAATTTTGCAGATGGTTGACTCTCGAGGCAGATACTTCCCTTGAACACTAAGGCATGACATGAGACTTGGAAGCATAAACGTAGAGTGGACCAAAACATAATGCAACGGGTGCTATGTCATTCTTTGGATGACTCAAAGGAGTCGAAAGACTCATAGGATTGCTTCCATGCAGAGTTTTAGTGGATTATCCAAGTGTTCAGGGTGAGGGTTTAAAACAAATGTCGTGTTCAAGGGTGACTGCAAGCGCTGTTTACAAAAGTTCTCAAGAAACTTGACCCACTTCATTCAATTTTTCCCCCATCCAAATAGATGAGTACCTCTTTTTAATTTAATGAGCTCGAGGAGGATAACACATGCTCGATATAACTCACCTTTGGTAAGCTCCTCTTCCATTGTTTAACGAACTGGAAGAAGTAAGAGTTCATTCCCAAATGGGCCCCTCAATGTTTAGTTTAGCGAGTTAAGGGTAGAAAAACTCGGTGGTTTTCCATGTTTAGAGAGTCTGAAAATAACTTAAAGGAGACACTAGGGTTATCCTTTTTCGTAATGTTAGTCCCTGAGGTCTGAAAAAGAGAAATTGTTTTACTCGGAAGATGCCCTTTTTGAACCTTTTAACAAGCGTGAAAGGAAGCAACATCTCTCGCAAATCGTTTCACAGTTATAGAGTCTAAAAAGAACTTAAAGATGACTAGAGGGGTTTTCTTTTTCGTATAACCTTTACGAGTCCCAAAAAGTGATAAACATATACTCGGTTACATTCTCATGTATTTGTGAGCACGAGAAAGAACAAAGATTATGCTCATTAGTGTTACAAGGTTACTAAAAGACGATGCTTGAAATCCTGTAAAAACAAAATGTTATGGAAATAATGCATTAGTAACTGCTCGAAAAATGATTAAAAACCAAAAAATGACTTTATAATAAGGATAAAATATCAAAATGAACCTATCAAATATCAAAATAGGTCAAAATTGCATTTTACCATTTGTTTTTTATCATTCTCCTCTAGATTTTGTATTTTCCACCTCTTTGAAATGTTTTTCGAGCGACGACTATGGGAGATGTGAGCGATCACTTCTAGATTCATCCAGACCAGGTTAGTTATCTCTTCCTCCTCATCAATTTTCATGGTTTTTTACTGCATTGTAGCCTTTTTTTTTACTGTTCTAGGCTCCTTAGGAATCCCTAGAGCGTCGAACCAGATCAACGCTCCCTCAAGGCACTGAGGGGAGCATCGACTGATATTTCAGCGCGTTGATGCATATGTCTAGGAAGCGATAGCACTATGTAGGTTGTTTTGAGGGAGTGCTAGGCATAGAACTCAAAATTCTCTTGACTTTTTGGCCAAATAGAGGCATTTTTTCTCCATAATAGTTTGACTAATGATATTTAAATGTTGTATTTGCATATTTCATCTATAGCTAGCCATGATAGAGTGGAAGGAGTGTGAGCACGATTTTGATGATATTGTCACTCTCCAAGACCCTCAAGCGAGGGAGGCCTTGTGAAACAGTGGTTTTCTCAAACACTTCAAGCTTCAAAACATCAGAAAAGAAGTAGTACTGCTTGAGTATTTGATTGGTTTATGCTATGACGTTGAGAAAGTGTTCCGCATCGGACCGCACATGGTTGAGATCAAACTAGATGATCTATTCTTTCTGATGGGGATTTCGAGGAGAGGGGCACCCATTCTCTTGTCCAGACACCGGGAACCTCCTCAACCAACTAAGGCATGTTGTCGAGCATTGCATACTAGGATCGCAGTTGGTGGGTGGACAGATTATGATAAAGGATGTGAGAGATTTAGCACTTCGATCCATTCTATTTTCCATTACCAAGTTGGTGGGGAGAAATAGTGCTCACTTGGCTTATAAATCACAGATCTATTATGTCTTACATTGTTTAGGACCTAGATTGTTCAATTGGAGTGCAGCGTTCCTCAGAAATGTCAAAGAAAAAATATCCAAATGTAGGACCAGTAGACATAAATAGTTTGGATATGGTTCCTTTCTAGTTTCGTTTTTCTGAGAGAGGGTCCCGAAGATGCAATGACAGGTAGCATTGATATCACATCATCTGACTGAGTCTTGTATGGAGAGGTGGACTAGCCTATCCCCTAGGTTGGGGAAATATCCCTTAGCATTCAGATTCAGTGTTGACTTCTTTGCATGGTGTAGGAGACAGTTGGTGGTTATTGAGGATTTCCCCTACGCTAGGGTAGATTTCAGAGGTAGCGTTGACCTGGTACTTCCCGAGGGAATCCAATGGGATGCATCGGGTACGAAACATAGCCTTGCAACATACATTTTGTGTGTTTTTTATTTTATATTTTTTTGGGTTATACAATGAGGAATCTAAAATATTTTGTTTTCATCATGCAGACAGAGGTGCATCACGCTCGTAGGAGGTGTTGGCAATGGGGCATCACAGAGGAAGTAGTTGAGAACGATGTTGCAGTGGGAGGGCTCTGAGAGGTAGAGAGTAACCTCTGGGGTTTGACGATGGGTGTCAGACCCCTCAAGAGGTGATATGTGCATCTACACTTGCAGCGACATACAGTTGGGGTTCTCGAAATCCTCAACCATTTGCTTCGTCGGGTGACACAAGAAGTAGTGTGCTATGTAGAGAAAAATGTCATACAAGAGGATGATTAGGGTCCTCAATTGATTTTTGTAGTCTTTATGACGATATTATGGGCATGAAGGCCCCATTTTTTTACCTCGTTATGTACATTTTGATGATGTATTTTCAAAAGAAAAAATTCCATCATGCATATATATATATATATATATGAATGAGTTTTGCAGTGCCTATAGATGTTTCATTTTTTATCTTATGTGATATTTTTGTGTACATATGATTTATGTTTTCAAAATCTTTTATCTATTTGAAAGATACCAATCCAACATGTAATTAGCTAACGAATCCGAAGTTGTATTGAGTTCTCTCGGTATGTTTCTATATTGGAGAAATTCAAACGATCTTTCGAGATAGAAAACCCTTAGGTGGAGACGTATTAAAACTGAGTTGCAAACAGTGTACTCACGATTAAGTTGATGGATCATGAGTTGAGATTCTAGGTTGATAATCAATTGATTTATACCTAGGTAGGAGGCTTCGATTAAGAGTCTGATGACAACATGATATTCTGCCACATTATTGGTCGCAAATCCAAGGCAGATTCCTCCTGAACTCACCAACTTGCTAGAATGGTAGATGACCCAAGCTGCAGAAGCAATGTTCTGGGTGTGTCAACTTGCACCATCCACAAACCTAAAATATATGGGAAAGGTATTGGAAAAATTTATATTTTCGGCACACTAGTTCAGTGGGAGTTAATTGACTAGTTCTATTTTAGACTTTCTAATTTTAGACGATCACTATTATGCATGCATTCCTAAGATAGGATGTCATTGCCTATATGAGTGAATATCACTCACTCATTGAAAAGATCATAATGTACGTTGATTCTCATTCTTGATATTGTATCTCTCTTCCTTTTCTTAATAAGATTTGTTTGTGTATGCTTTAGCTAGGTCTCCTGTGCAATTTTCCATGAAACACTGACATGGTATCAGAGCCGAGCTGCTTGGAGAAACCCAGACAAGCCAAAGAAGAGTGAAACAGGATTTAATTATTGAGTAAACTTAGTTTATGCCATCGTCGCAACATATCCCTATCAAAAGGTGGGACAATTGGAATTGATGCAGTCTATCCATTGCTAGGGTGCGACAGTCTCACTCACACATAAGAAAAAAAAATCAGGAATTGTCGCAGCCTATACACAGGCAAGGTGCGACATTGTCGCACTATACTCTTCATTAGGGTGCGGTGATTTAGTTTTTAAAAATCATCATACTTTATCCTTATCTAAGGTGCGACGATTCAGCATAGATGCACTATATCCTTCTTTAGGGTGTGACGATTCAGGCTGTGTTGGTCCTCGGTTTTGACCATGTTCTTTGCCCATACTACATACCATTGACCTCCAACTATATGCCAGTACCACCCTTTTTGACCTCCTTTTGATATAATCAACATCCCTTTACCACCCAAAGGGGTCACCTAAGGTATCTTTGAAATTCAAGGTCACCTAAGGTATCTTTGAAATTCAAGCATTAAAATGCATTTTGTTGGCCACTTTAATTTGATAAATGGACATTATCACTTTGGGTAGGTACTCCATTGCTATTCTTGGCAATGGGGATTCCTGCATTGTGCACCAACTCACACCGTAGTGGTACCAATGGAGCAGTTCAAAACCGATACACCATGGCAAGCGTTATGGTTCGAAGGGGGAGATAGCAGAGTCACAGGCCACCTGGAGCCGCTACACAGAGTGCTCGGTAGGAGCGTGATGATTACCTTGGATCGACATGCTTCTGAATATACTTTATTACCACCGTCACGGTTGTGAAATGAGTTTTCGCCATCATGAAGATTACTCTATCGTGGATCCGCTTTATCGCTTTTTCTCTCGCCTAAAGACTGCTACAAACAATAGTATTGTGGATATAACCCGTTCTCACGGCCAGAACCTGCTAATAAGACTACGACACTAGCTACTATTGCTATTTTGCTACCGCTATCGGATTATACGAACCTGTTTAAATATAAATTGTTGTTGGGCGATGGCGTTGTAACATGATCTGAATATCGTGGTTTTAATGAGTTAATGGAGCATCGAATCACTTCGTATTTACATCGTGTGATTTATTAGGCTCTGGTCGTTCCCACACAACAAGGCCATTGGTCGGGCCCGGCCAAGTCGGGTGTAACGCTGTTTCATTAGCAATAGAATTAGTTTAGTGTGTGTGTTGTTGTAGCTTTAGTTTCCTTTGCTTCAATATCGCATGGTCGGTTTATAGATTTGCTTTTGTTTTATTATAGTTTCATTTTATCATGCGTGTGAATGCTTGTGTACAATACCTAAACGCCGTAATCACCGTATATTCATTCCTTAATGTGACTGATTTTGCACCATATCTTTTCCCGTTGGTGAATGCTAAACGCAGTACCGATGCTCCCCTGTAGAGTTAGTATATGCATATGATTGTTTGGTTTTTCATTTTCACTTCGGATGTAATTAGAGTAGCATGCATTTTTCTTGGTTAAACAGTAGTTGCGCTGTGTGCTTAGGATAGATAGGTTACAATAGAAGGATAAGGAGCCCCGGTACCAGCTTAACAAAGACTAGACGGTTTACAAGTTAATGAAAGATTAGATTTATTTCCGCTAGCATTAGATTTGTTTCCAGCTTAGGGGATAGCATTAGATTTGATTTTCTTTAGTTAGCATTAGATTTGTTTTAACATTAGATTTGTTTTCCCGTAGATAGCGTTAGATTTGTTTCCACATAGATAGCATTTTGATTCACTTTGAAATGCCTAGAATGAATGCAGTTTAGACAGTACTCTGGGTGTCATGACTTAAATGATAGTGTTGATGGTAGATGGTTAAACATAGAGTTAGAACGACTTTGTAGAATTGCTAATAGAAATAGCAATCTAGTCTTTGAGTACTAGGACTTTTGCTTCGCTTATGATTCTCAGAGGGAAATGCTCCGGGCTTTGAATTAGTCATCGTAATTCAAGTTTTCAAAATAGGTGCATGTTTCATTTTTATAGGATAGTATCT
The DNA here is from genome assembly GCA_010110895.2 of Picea sitchensis. Lineage (NCBI taxonomy): Eukaryota > Viridiplantae > Streptophyta > Pinopsida > Pinales > Pinaceae > Picea > Picea sitchensis. The sequence continues at coordinate 46,396 of SNQJ01S0074328.1, forward strand.
AAATAAAGACTGTATTTGCCTCAGCATTATTACTGTGTATCAAGTATACCAACCCCGGTTTGGATTAATTTATGATTCAGACACTTGCTTCCACCTAGTACCGGGACATTTTTAAGGCCAAGTATCTGGGGAGTTGTTTAAAGGGTAAGAAGACAGCTGTTTTGATTAAGTTTTGAACTACACTTATCTTGGTTTGGTGTGTTATCAGGTTGATAGTAAGAGCAGCTGTGGTAACAAAAAGGGTGAAAACCGACTTATCAGTTATCACAGGTACTCTGTAACTCAATCTTAGTTTTTCATTTTGGTTTAATATGATTTCATGAGAAATAGAGATTTTAGAGGTAGATTTTTAAAAAATACAAAACCCCAAAAGAAGAAGAGACCTCCACTAAAAAAGCAAAACCTAGACTCAAATTCTCAAGCAGGAACCGAACAAAACTGCAACTGTGAAACACTATACACCAAAGAAATCCCTCAAAGTCTTTGAGGACCCAAATTTGGATGTGCCACAAATAACCCAGGAGAGAATGCTGACTCCACCTACTTGGGAACCTCCTAACTCAGAAGTTTCACTGTGATAGCAAATTTACAAATTGACATTGAAGGATGTAGGACCCTCAAGAATACCAATAGGAGATAAAACTGTTGATAAGAAGAATCCAGAAAGGTGGGATTTCAAGCACCCTCACCTAAGGAAGATCAGATTGTATACACCATTCTTGGTAATCCTTTACCATGGGAGACAGAAGGGAAACATACATGAGGAACTTCTCATTGAAAAATGAAGTCAAGGACAAGGTAGAACAGCGGCATCAACCACCTTTGATTTCCTATTTTGACGTATCCCGTAATGTCACTAGGAAAAATATCCCACTTTCAGCACCGCCAACCTTCCATGGGAAACATAATGAGGACCCAGATGTCTTTCTCTTCGAGTTCGACATTTTTGTGCAGGAGTTATAATTACCTCCAAGATGAACATAAACTGAAATTATTCCCTACCAACCTGAAAGATTATGCATTACGTTGGTTCATGAGTTTAGAGGAATAAAGAATAGATCCCGGGAAGACATGAAGACAAAATTTTAAAGAAGTACCAGGACTACCGCAGAACCAAGGAATCTCGAAATGACATCTTCAAGATGCAACAAATAGGATGAAGAAAGTCTTGAGGGATTTTCTAGAAAGATTTACCCATACCCTTCAAAAAATCTAAATACAATGATCTCCAAGATGAAGCAATCAAGACTCTTTCTTGAAAGGAGTTTTGAGGAATACATCGATACCCTCAACTTAATGGTTGCAGGAGATATTTACCGTAAAATTTGAAGCAATTTGTGAACTTTGTAGAACCTACTCAAGAAGTAGAGGAAAAGCCGCAAAGAGTGTGAGAGAATCGGCCAACAGAATTCCTAAAACATCTTTACAACCGGTGTGGGGTTACTAAAGTCAATTGGGCAACCCTTGATGCTAACATTTCAGAGTGCAATATGTGTTGAATCACACAAATGTAAGACCTGGCCCATCCTTACCTAGATCGGCAGTACACTATGGGAGGAGAATCCCCCGGTACTCAACTCCAAGACCTAAGAAGCCTCGAAGTCTAGGAACTAATCCAAATGTATACCAAGAGTCATCCCCACAACCTTCTTGCTACTATCCACCCTTCTCTTAGCAACAACCACAGCAGTGGAGCTAGCCAAATTGGCCACCACAAAATACCCCTGCCCAGCCCTGGTACCAGAGATGGAGAAATCCAAAATTTGACGTAGAATCAACAAAGCAAAGATGCGCACTGCCTCGTAATCTATATACACAAACATCCTCCAAACTTGTTAATTATTGCTGTGTTTTACTCCACCTATTGAGCAAAGAAGCATCATTGGTTTTTTTTCCACCTTCCTTGCCACCCATTCCACAAAACCCGCAGCAATCTCAGAATCCACCACATCCTACAATTTTTCCCGCTCAACCCATTCAAAATCCAAACCACAGACCACCCATACCACTCCATAACGTACCGATTTTAACTATCCAAATTTTACAACCGCATTGCTATACAGGTAAATAACTGAGATCCTGAAGATTTTAAATAAAAATCACCTAAAAACAAAAACAGCCCAAAGGTAATCATCAAGAACATGAAGATGAGCCTCCGGCAGATAATTCATCACCGGCTACCCCTGCAGGATGTTACCATTCCAAAACAGAGAGAATCTAAACCACAACATAACACACGCATCTTATTGCCAAAGAGCCCTTTCCGAGAGGTCGCCATTGAAAAACCAGCTTTCCAAATTGAAGCTTGACATTATGACCGAATCGGAAATGTATGTGGTGCTAAGATTCCTTTGTTGCAAGCAATCAAGGATGTCCCCATATATGCAAAAACCATAAAAGAACTCTGCAGATCAAGAAGCCAGGTCGGAAGCTGAAAGATCCACCTACAATACACTTGGTAGGACAACTGTCAGATTATATCTCAGAAACACCTAAAATCGAAGTATGCCAACCCAGGGAACTCGATAGTTTCAGTAACCATCAATGTATCTATTGGTAATACTTTATGGATTTAGGTGCGGAAAATGCATTAATATCATGATTCAAGAACATAAAGGGAATCAAGGTAACTAGACCAATTCTCGCTCTACTCCTGCCAGCATTTGAGTCGCGCATTTAACCACTATAAAACCTCGCCGAGTTCTTGATGACATCCTTGTGACTTTAGCTTTTCCCATGGGAGTATCCCGTGGACTTCATGATTATTCATCCAAAGGATCCCAATAAAGGGCCATCCAATCATCCTAGGGGAGACCCCCGGGCCGGCCACAACCAATGCCTTCATAGGATGTCGCGGTGGAGACATGTTCATATCAAATGGCATTTCATCACAGAAACTTACCATGTTCCCACCTGCTCGGCCTGTTACAGAAGAATTGTGTTGGTTGAAGTGTCCCTATTATGATAATGATGATGAGGAATCTTTATTCTCTGCTGATGAGATCCATGCACTGCAAAAACCCACAGAGGATGACATTTTGTCAATTCCTTCTGCAATGCATAATGTCGAAGCTTCCACGCACTCCATTCGGCAAAGACGCATCAGATTTTTTGAGAGGATTTTCAGGAACGAAGGGATCTATTTTCTTCATTTTCACCATCCATGGTTTTCAAAATTTCTGAACACTCAGGGCCACAAACCATTCTAGTAGAACTTAGTCCCGGTAGATGTCTATACATCAACTCGAATTGAGTACCAACAGAACAATTGACAAAAACTTTTGAAAGAACAAATGTGGGCTTTGCTTGGGGAATACATCGACATGAAGGGAATACACCCTGACACCGCATTCACCACATCTACATCCAACCGAATGACCCTGCTGAGACAACCACAGACGCATGTGAACTGGATCCTGAGAGACTTTGTAAAAGAAGAATTGTAGAAATTGCTAAATGTTGGATTCATCTATCCACTTCCCCGTTAATTTCTTTGGTACCACCACAAGAGGTGAAACCCAAGAAAATGACAGGAAAAATGGAGGATGTGTGTAGACTCTAGGGAGCTAAACAAAGCAACCATGAAAGACTATTTTCCTTTACCCTTCGTAGATCAGGTTTTGGATACCTTTGTTGGAAAAAGATATTTTTCTTTTCCGGATGGATATAGTGGGTACAACCAAATTCAGATTGTTCCTGAAGACCAAGACAAGACAACTTTCACATGTCCTCGGGGCACTTATGCCTATAAGGTGTCAGCTTTGCTGCGTAACGCCCTCATACTTCCGGTATTGTCCTGTAAGCTACGACTTGATTCATGACCGTGGTGAGGTTTCTCATGGATGAATTCCAACGTCGGTAATAATTCCTTCAAGCAGTCTGAGTAACTTGAGAAAGTCCCTGATCCACGCTAATCAAATCTATCCCCGCCTGGGCGAAAAATGCAAAATGCTTTTAATTGAAGGGATTGTAAACAGGTCACCATTTGTCTGCCGAGGGAATCAAAGTAGACCCAGCCAAAATTGAGGTTATAGTTTATCTTCCCTCTCCAAAAACTCATAAAGATGTGAGAAGCTTTTTGGGCATGCTGGCTATTACCGACGCTTCATTGAAAATTTCACAAAATCAGCCAAAATTTTATGTTTAAACTGGCCGACAAAGGATACAAAATTATGGATGACTATTGTCGGTGCTTTGAGGAGTTAAAAGCAAAACGGTCTATGGCACCCATTCTTAGAGGGCCAAATTGGTCCCTTACTTTCCACATCTCAACCGATGCCCCAGACACTACTTTAGGAGGAGTACTTGGGCAAAAAGAGAACCAAATGCATCTGCTATGCCATCTACTACCAAACAAGAACTTCGAATCAATTGAACTACACAAGTAATGTAGAAAGAATTTTATGTAGTTCATTCTATCAACAAATTTCGCCACTATATCACCGGATATGAGGTTTTTGTACACACCGCCCACTCGCAATCAGATTCTTTGATGAACAAACTAGCTACTCATCGCGTAATCACCCCGATGGCTTTTAATGCCTTGAATTCAACATTACTCATCGCTGACTACGTGGAAGAGAAATGTAGTTGCAGATTTTCTTCTCGCATTCCCTTTAATAGTACCCACCCAGTTGGACGCATGACTTCGATGAATACTTGTTTCCATGAGCTACTAAGACCCATTGGTTTGCGATACAAAGAAATTATCTTAGCCATCAGGGAAGTTATCATCTCACTTATCACCTCCACACAAAAAAAGAATTATCCAGAGTGCTTACTATTCTTGGGTAGGAAGCGATCTTTTCTATACAAGTCCCGACATGATTATTAGCAGATGTGTCCTGAAGATGAAACTCGATATCTTCCAGTCTGGCCATGATGGGGCCGCGCGAGGACATTTCAACAAAAAGAAACGTTCTACAAAGTTTCCTAAAATTAGGGATACATTACCTAATAATCGCTCAAAGATGCAACGAATATGTAAGAAGTCGCGTGACACTTGTCAAAGGATGGGAAGGCCACCGCAGCTAATTTAAATTTCTACTTAATTCACAAGTTGTCATCAACCATTCGATAAATGGCCATTAGACTTTGTAGGGCCAATTGTCTGGCTGTCAAGGAAGAAAAGTACATCTTGGTGCAATACATTTTAGACCAAGTAGAGGCAAAAGTCTCATATCGTGCAACTCAGAAATTAGTGATTGAGTTTATGTAAGAAGAAATCTTTACCCGCTTCGATGTCCCACAAGAGATTGTCACAGACTGCTGGCACCCAATTCTCCTACTTCCAAATTGATGAAAGAACTCAATTCACGTGATATGGGATCAAACACTGTAAGTCCTCCCCTACCATCCACAAGCCATCGGCAAGTGGAGTCTACAAACAAAGTTCGGGAAGCCATTCACTCAAGACCATACACTTGCATCATAAATATTGGGCAGATAGATTTCCAGAGGATTTATGGGCATACGGGACTACATGGAGGAATACCAATGGGTCAAGCACTCCACGAAAGTTAGTATTCGTAACAAATTCCCCGCCTCCCATAGAATTCCGTAGTCCATTTCACCAGAAGCAAAGTTGGGGTTGGATTTGAGTAGCTAATGTAGCTAAAGGGTCATGTAACTTAATGACTAGGAGAAATGAGGCGTGGATGCTCTCAGCGACCATCCTCGCAAAATCAACGCAGCCAAGGGTACGACAGTACATCAAGAAAACATTTCCAAACTGGATTGGGCATTACCTTCATTCCAAATATAAGTATTCCCAAAGGAAAAATTACAACGAGATGGTTGGGACCTTTACCAAGTGGAGGACTGCTTTCGATAATCTGCGCTATCAAGATTAAACCATAGATCTATCTTAACTCCTTCAGAGTGAACGACACCCATTGGAAAGTGTACAACAAGCCTTTGTCAAAAGACGCATTTCTTGCAAGAAGTGGCTAAGCAAACAGAATACGAGACTTATAGAGAGGAGTCTTCCTCTCCCATCGCCTCCTTGATCATGCATACTGTTTTAAACTTTGTAAATAGTAGGTTTGTAGAAAAATCAAATAATACAAAAAGAAAAAAAAAACATTTGTTTTCTTCTTGCTCTTGGATGTGTTGATATTTTATTTTCAGTTTTACAGGCCCGGTATGAATGAGTGCAGAACTGAATTCCCAATAGTTAAGGAGGTAAGATTGTTTATTTCATAAAGTTTTCTTATCAGCATGGCTAACATTGTTTTGGTACCGTGTACATTCGAGTCATTCTTGTTCCCTTCGTTTGCTCGTTAAAATATGAAGGGGCATTTATAAGGAAGGATTATTATTTTTTACCAGACCTGGTGAATTATTGTGGGAAAGAAACCCCCTTGGATTTTTCTTTTGGCATTTCCTCAGACTTTCTAAATGTGAGGAAGCAATGAGCATGAACTAGCTTTGGCTCATAAACTACGCGTTTAATGTATTCCTCGGCAAAATTATGATCTAAATTTTTTCTCAAGACTCTCGTGGTTGAATGTGATGGAATACGCAGGTCCACCTTTCAACTTAATCTCACTCCATCGACATCAGCATATTATCCGGAATCAGGACTTAGAAATCATTCAGTACCATAGAGCCTGCATGCCCTAATGGTGATGTCTTGCTAACAGCCATGGGAATACACCAATTTCTCTTGGCTGATGGATCCTACTTGTGACTCGACATCGACACCTCTTTTCGTACCTGTTTAGGATGTGTTGGAGGTACCTTGATTCCCATTGAAATCATATCATCCTCCGACGTAATAGCATCCATTAATGGCTAGTAATCCGATGATTGCTTTTGTGTTTTACCCTCGTACATCTATTCACACATTCGTGACTTGTACTGTGAACAGTTTCTTGAAGTCAGCTTGAAGACATGTTTTCGCTTGATTTTTCTCGCATCGCAATGTGAATCAGTTCATAATATCATAAGCTACTTTGCTTTCATACACAGGAAATTTTCTCCGTGACCGGTATTATTTGTTCAAGTTTTCTCCAGATTTCTGAATATTCCAGTGATACCAGTCAGTACCAGCATTCAGTTTGTCACATGTGTCCATCAAAAGACCGTATGTTCGCGGCTTTCTGCTAAATCCAGCTTAGTTTCGTAAGGATGGTCTTTACGTTAAAGGCTTCTGTATATCAATGAAGAAAGGCGGATATAACTCTGGGATTAATGTTCCAGTGGTACCAGTTAGTACTAGTGTATAGTTCTTCAGTTACATGTGTATCAAAAGAACCAGAGAAGCCATAATGTTGCATGCCTTCGTGAACTTAATTAGCCCCCAAAACGATTATTCTACAACAAACCTTGCATAACAGTTGGTAAAGGTAATGTAACTTAGGTGCGCATAAGTTCATATCGATTAATTGTATTAAAGTTGCATACTAATGTTTGAATTATGAGTGCCTTAACTACCCTTTAACATTCCATCATTTCTACGCTTGGTACCTAATCACTGAATCTCACGGCATTTCGTGTCATGAACATCCGGCATAACTGACTTGTTTCTGATGGACTTGTTTCATGGTTCTACACCCCGTACGTTCTCCATCATAACCCAACACCTACCCGATTCCATAACGATTCAAAATCGTGTCATAAAACCCGACCGCTCATTTCACCAAATTCCATAATTTATTCTCCTTTTCCCTTTCCTCACTCTTGTCGCCCTCCACCAACTCCATTGCTAACGCCGACTCTCCCTCATAGTTGTAAAGGAGCTATGGTCGCAACCGCTAAGTGAACCCGACCTATGTCAATTCGAAGCCCTTCCAATATAAGGCCACGAGGGCCAAACAGGCCGGATGGGAACCATTCTTGAGAAATTTCAATGGGTACGATGATGCCATCTCCCTTCAATTCGCGTTGCATTTCAATGGAGAAACCGCCAAGGTGGGCGGATTGGAGTTCAGAGTTATAGAGGAGTTTATCGCAGAAGCGGTTGAGTTGCCCACCACCGGCCCGAGGTGGATGAAGGGGCAACCCGTGGATAAGGAGCTCCGTGCGCAATTGTTAAAACCCCAGCACTGCAATTAAATGGATAGTTGGACGCCTCGCCCGGCTAGAGCCACAAGCATGCATTGTTGATCATCCTTCAGCCAGATGCACGGCGAGGGGTCACACTATTCTCTCCCCGCCATCACCGAATACCACCGTGACTTCACAGGTACCTTGTTGATCGTGCCGTTTTTTCTATTAAAAGTTTGAAAGGGATGTATCGGTGCAAGTCTAAAGGGTTAGTGAATTTAGGGGGGAGCCTGTTTCACTTTGGCTTAGTCAAGATTTTGATTACATGTGCATTGTCAGAAAAACAAGAGTCTTGGGATCTATTTGCTACAAAAACCCTCGCTCAGGCCCAACCGAAAGCTAAAAAGACAAAACCTATTTCCCCACCTAAAAAGCCAACCCCCAAAACAAAGAAAGTCAAGACCCTAACTGCTAAAACCCCTGAGCCCGAAACTCAAATTCATGTTGAGGAAGAGACCAACGCCGAGAAAGGGCAGACCACCACACTGACCGAAACGGACACCGCAGCCCCTACTCCTACCCCAGTCATCGATAATATCATAAATGTCGAAGAGTTAATTGAGCACATGGAACAGCCCAGGAGAAACACAAAGAGGAAATGCAAAAGCGTACCGACAGGGATGGATGATTCAATCCCTAGCTACCCCACGCAGAAAAGAATGGAAAGCACAGTGGCCACGAGGGGGCCCCGTAGACATCCGAGATGACATGGACATTGTCTCAGCTCATCCGAAAAAATCGAAGGACCAAGCGGTAGGCCTCCACATCTAAGAAAGTTGTGCAATAAGAATTCGCCCAAGAACCATTAATCTTGGCACTCTCTCATTCAATTGCCTAAAGAACCCTACCTCGTGTAGTTTTCCATGAAACACCGACATGGTATCGTGAGCCGAGCTGCTTGGAGAACCAGTTACGTTTCAAAGAAGAGTGAAATATGATTTAATTATTGAGTAAACTTAGTTTATGCCATCGTCGCAACATATCCCTATCAAAAGGTGGGACAATTGGAATTGATGCAGTCTATCCATTGCTGTGGTGCTACATACCAATTCCTACACATAAGAAAAAAATCAGAATTGTCGCAGCCTCATACACAGTAAGGTGCTACATTGTCGCATCCATATACCTTCATTAGGTGCTGTGATTTAGTTTTAAAATCATCATATACTTTATCCTTGTCTAGGGTGCGACGATTCAGCATAGATGCACTATATCCTTCTTTAGGGTGACTTATTCGCCGTGGTTGTCCCCGGTTTTGACTATGTTCTTTGTCCATACTACATACCATTGACCTCCAACTATATGCCAAGACATTCACCCTTTTTGACCTCCTTTGATATAATCAACATCCCTTACCACCCAAAGGGGTCACCTAAGGTATCTCTTTGAAATTCAAGCTATTATTATGCATTTTAATACTTTAATTTGATAAATGGACTAATATCACTTGGGTAGGTACCATTGCTATTCTTAGCGCAGGATTCCGGTACCAGGTAACAACTCACACCGTAATGGTACTCTGGATAGCTCGAAATCGATGTGCATCATGGCATGCTAGTCTATGGGAGATAGCGTAGTCACAAAAGCCAAATTGAGCCGCTACATGAGTACCGAGTGTGATGATTACCTTGATCGATTATAAGCTTCAGGAAATTGACACTTCGCGGATAATTCACGTAATGGGTTGTGAAATGAGTTTTCGGGCCCATTGGTAAGATTACTCTCGATCGTGGATCCGTTGTTTCACGCTTTTCCTGGCTCAAGACTCCATAAACAATAGTATTTTGATATAAAACCTACAAGTTCATTACCAGAACGGGTTACTAAGACTACGCATTACCATTACTATTGCTATTTCCTTTGCTACCGCTATCTGATTATACCGAACCTATGTTTTTAATATAAATTGTCACAAGGTGATATGTTGGATCAGAATACGATTTGAATATTGTGCTTTTAATGAGTTAATGGCTCATCGAGTTACATCGTATTTACATCGCGTGATTTCGTAGGCTCTGGTCGATTCCCACAAATACCGCTTATTGGGCCCCGCCAAGTCATGCACGCCAAATGCTTCATTAGCAATAGAATTAGTTTAGTGTGTGTGTTGTTACAATTTAGTTTTGCTTCAATATCGTATGGTTTGCTTAGCGTTTATAGATTTGCTTTTGTTTTATTATAGTTTCATTTTATCATGGTGTGTGAATGCTTTTATACACTACAGTCTAAACGCCAGACCGTATATTCATTCCTTAACAATGACTCGGATTTCCGCACTCATATCTTTTCCTCGCTGGTGAATGCTAAACCCAAAGACCGATGCCCGAGTTAGCATATGCATAAGGATTTCGTTTGGCTTTTCTTTTCAGCTTTTCTTAACTCGAACGGTAGCATGCATCTTGGTTTGGCTAAACAAGAGTTGGCGCTTGTGTGCTTAGGATAGATAGGTTACGGTTAGAATAGAAGGAGCTCCTGGTACCGCCATCAAAGATTAGATTTGTTTCTTACCGCCAACAACATTAGATTTGTTTTCCAATTAGATAGCATTAGATTTGTTTTCCGGTAGATAAAGCATTAGATTTGATTTTCCGTGAGTTAGCATTAGACGGAGCCTTTTAACATTTGATTTCCTGTAGATAGCATTAGATTTTTTTTCCTATAGATAGCATTAGATTTGTTTGAATGCCCAATGAATGCGCTTTAGGACAATACTCTGTGTGTCGTGACTTAAATGATAGTGCTGATGGTAGATGGTTAAACATAGAGTTAGAATGATTTTGTAGAACTGCGTTTTTGAATAGAAATAGCAATCTTTGCCTTTGAGTACTAGACTGTTCACTTCTGTTTATGATTCCATAGGAAAATGCTCAGTTTTGAGTTAGTAATCAGAATTCAAATTCTTAATAGGTGCATGTTTCATTTTTAGGATAGCATTCAAATAAAGACTAGACGCTTGCCTGCACATACTGTGTATCAGCTCGAAGTATACCAACCCTGGTTTGACAATTTAGTGATTCAGGACACTTAAAAGCTTCAATTTAGCAGCCTGACAGGCTGCCCTCTAGAAAATTGGTTTTCTGCAGTAAAATAGCCATATCTCGAAATCTGTGGTCTGGGTCAGGCTGACATTTTGACCAGAGACGTATAACATAGGGATTCTCATGCTCACCAAAAATCTCCAAAACCCACATCATATTTTAGGATATATAGTTTTTTTATCATATATATAGTTGTCATAGAACCATCTGTCATATCTCATCATCCGCGATCTAGGTTTTCAAGATCTTTTCAAAATCAATAATAGGGGTGGAGGTGATGAAAATTATTCAATCAAGTCTGGTGATAACACTCACACCGTGCAACTATTTTTAATGGAATACGAAGGCTGCATTCCAACTCAAAAGAAAAAGACTGTATAATTTGATGATGGCGATAGAAACAGAACCTACATCAATGCTTGAGAAGACCAGATGGGTGAACCGTAAGGATGAGGACACATGACTATTTATTGAGTTAATATCCACTGATTTATGGTTTCATCTTGCCAAATGAAAGACTCAAGACGAGATCTGGACCACCTTGGAAAGACTCTTTGGAAAGCAAGATGAGATGCGAGGTCATATGTTTGAGGTAGAGTTGAATAGCTTAGACCCTAAACGTTTTGATAATATACAAGATTTCTTTACTAAAATTAAATATTTGATATTGAGCTTAGGTGAATGTGGTATTGATAAGTCTACACAAGAGAAACAACTTGTTCTAACAATCTTTGCCAAGCTAGGACCATAATACATTGTATATGTCTCCAATTTCCATTCTGACATATGTCTTTTTGGAACAAATTGGAAAATGCTTATGATGGATCAATTCATTGACTCTCTCACACAAGATAAAACAAAACTCATATAGATGGGCCTCATGAAGGATCCCAAAGCACATGCACTCACCATGCATGATGGAAAAGGATCATCCAAAATGAACGATAAGGAGAAATAGAACAAGAAGGAGGGATATTCCAAACCCCTTAATGATTCTTTAAGTTCCAAAGACTCTTCAAGTTCTAGGAAGAAGAAGAAGGGAAAACAATGCACTTACTACAATAAACCGAATCATGAAGAATCCATATGCATGAAGAAGCAGGTTGATCTTATGACAGAGGTACTTCA
>SNQJ01S0074329.1:59339-72358 GCA_010110895.2 Picea sitchensis
GACAAACCCTAGTAAGCACAAACTTTCTAAATTGTTATAAACCCTATGAAAACATAAATCTAAAGTAAAACCTTGAAAATGCTAAGGGAGAAGGACTTTTCATGAAATTATTTCCAAAAGATTCCTGAATCAGTTAAGTTGATATGTAAATTTACCTTGCCGAGTGTAGTAGTGGCATGGACAAATTCCAATACCCACTTGCATGTATTCATGGGCATGTGCTAAGGTATACACATGTTTGAGGACAACTCGTCATATCATTTCACAATACATGCTAAAATACTAAAATAGTGATCCAAGGTTGTTTTTGATATTTACAATTGAGTCGATTGACTATTGTAACTTGAAATTTATGTGATAGGTCTAATCAATAGAAAAAATCATTACAATGGTAAAGTGAATATTAAATACTTGAACCATTGTTGCGGGACTCACCAAGCAATTGGGGAGTCTATCACCAAATGGGTTCTTGCCAGTAAAAAATTGGCCAGTTTTGAAAAACTCGGCAAACTCATGAATTTTTAGAGAAAAATTTCAGTCTGCCAATTTTTTACAAAAACCAGTTAGTAGGAGTGCTGAGTTGCCAATTAATCGCCAAGTCTATCCCTAAATCAGTTATCACAGGCAAAAAATCAACCATTTTGGATAAAATCCAGACTTCGTTTAAAATATATACTAGGCTGCCAATTTTTTCAAGAAATCAGTCAGCAGGTGTGCTTTTCTCATTTAAAAGTCAGTAAGTGTGCTTTTCCAATTTTTTCCAAAAACCAGTTAGTAGGGGTGCTGAGTTGCCAATCAATTGGTGAGTGCATCCCTAAATCAGTTATCACGGGCAAAAAATCAACCATTTTGGATAAAATCCAGAGACTTTGTTTAAAATATATACTAGGCTGCCAATTTTTTCAAGAAATGAGTTAGCAGGTATGCTTTTCTCATTTAAAAGTCAGTTTTGGGGGCTCTTTTTTCCCATTTTCACTTGCAGTCCCCATTCCCGTGAAGGAAAACTTCATGCAAAAGTTCTGATGTTTTATTTTTATATTTTAATTTATTTGGAAAAAAAATCAAATTTTATGCATTTTTTCTGTTGTTTGCCAATTTTGCCAAAGTTTTTTCAAGTCAACAATTTTCGATACTGGCTGAGTAATTGGCAAGTCCAAGCTCTGCAACATAACTTGAACAGTATATAAGTTTATGACAGGGTCTTTTGCAAAAAGTGCATAAATGTTTATATAAGGCATAAGCTTATTCAATATTTCAAAATTTTGTGGAGTTGTTTTTATCTGCAAATGTTACAAACTTAATGTATATAGTTTTCCTCCAATTTTTTCAGATCAAGCAACAATTCATTCTCTATTTAAACAAGCCTAGTCACCATGCTAGACCTTGAAGGGAAGAAAACTGTTAATAAAAAAATGCTCCAGGATTTTAGGGCATGGGTGTAATCTTTTCTATTCATTTTCAGGTACCATTTCAGCTTGGATTGTCCAAAATGGATCTCCGGAAAATGTTGAAATCTAGCCTTTCTGGGGTAAGTCGGATGGTAAACTTCATGGTAAAAGCATTACATTGAAACAGAAAAATGACTGTTCCAGATCTCAGTTGATGCTTGCAACTGTATAATGCGATGTTGAAATGACGTTTGATTACTGGCCACAGTTTGTTTCTCTTTGCTATTTAATGAATTACTGAAATTGGGTGGTATTAAAGGTGGAAAAGTCTCTTCAAACAATGTATAAAAAGATGCAAAAGAACCTGACCTCAGAGGAGCTGCTTCCTTCATTATGGGATAAATGCAAGGTATGCCATATATTTCATGTTAAATATTAATATGCTCTTTGCTGACAAATTTATGGAAACTTTTTTTCCTTTTGATTTTCAAACAACGTCTTTGTTCTCTTTAGGGGAATGTTCTTGTGTTTCTGTTATTTTGAGTTGGAAATGATTTTTAATTTTCTTTGTTGTCATAATTTTTTAATTTTTTATTCTTTTGATGATAGCTTCTGTTATTATTATTATTATTAATATTATTATATATCATGTTTTTAATTGAATTATTTGGGCTCCATTAACATTTACAACCTAATGGATTCTCCATCAAAATTTGTGTTCTAAATCTCCCAAGTTGGTTAAATGTCTGGTGTTATGAAGTTTTACAGTATTCTAATTCAAAATGTTCTAAGTTACCATGTCCAAAATTGTCTATATTATTGTATACAGTAGCTGACTTATTCATTAACTTTACCTTGGCAGGCAGATTTTCTTGACAAGTATGAAAGTTTTGAAGTGCTGCTTGCAAAGTGCTACCCTAATGAAGCTTTGAGTCCATCATCTGTAGAGATGAAAGAATTATTCAAAACCATCTAATGACCTGTATATTGCACAATTTTGATGTATTTATGATACATTGAATATCGGCATCGCATGCTTGAAGTTAGGCTCTGATGCTGATTGATTGTATTTAATATTTTTCAAATAGTGCGAAATGTGATGTTTCTTTGCAAAAGCTGTTGGCCACATATTTGTGCAATTGGACGGAGAGATATCTTTAAAAATGAAGTTAGCTGTAGACCTACTAGGTTTCTGTCCAGCACATAAAAGAGTGATTACCCTGTCCTGATCAATGGGCAAGCGGATTACATGAACTGTACTTGTATCTTCTGAGAGCTGGAAACTCCTAATTTATCTACGTAAGCCATGGTATTCTTTGTTTTTCGTTAGTTTGAGTGGCTGTTTATGACAATATCATGGTATGTACTTGTGTTAATTTCAGAGTTTATTGCTGTCAACTGAAATCTTGCACCAATCTCCATCCACAATGAGTGAGTATATTTTTCCCACAGGAAGTAGGGGACATGCCCAACGATAGTTTCAGAAAATAGTATTTTTGAAGTAAAATCTCTAATCTATCTAGAAATTCAGATTTCATTTAAACATAATGCAATGGAATATTATAACACAAATTATAACTTAAATCTTAGTGCATTAAAAGAGTGTTCTCATTTCGAATTAAAGTTTGAACTCTCTGTCTATATATATATGAATGATCCATGAAACAAAGTCATAAATGTAAAAAATGCATATTGGCAACATCATTGCTTAATTGTTAATGACATGGCTACTTCAGTGGTGCATCGAGATCTATATTATCATCTTTATTTAGTGTAAAATCTGACCGCAAAATGCATTGTTTGCTGTTCTGCTGCTTTTTTTTGTGGATTTGGAGATCCATGTCCTATGTTTTTGGAGTCTTTGAGTAGGAAGGATTTCATTTTGATTGGTTAGGATTAGTAAGGCATTTTAGGGTTAGGTTAGATTGATTTATTAATGTTTTATAAATAAAAATTAAGAGTGACATCAGAAAAACTGGTCAGTGGTTTGTGTTTTTTTCTGGAAATTTAGCAAGAAACAGCTTGAGCAGTTTCCAAAACTGATTGAAAACTGCCAAGATGTTTTTGCCACCCCAAAAGCTTTTCTTGGACAATTTTCTAGGTCTGGAAATGTTTCTGGCACCAGAAATGTGTTTCCTGTCCATCAAAAATAGTTTCTTGTTTTGACAGTGATGGAGAAACTGCTTCCAATTTTTGGATAGCAATTAGTGATGACCTCAAGGAACAAATAGGGAAATGCCCATCCACAATGAATGAGTATGGACCACAACAAATAGTTGTAATCTGTCAGGGTTGACATTTGTTTCTAGTTTTCTAATTTGACTACAGATTTGTTAAAAGTAAATAGATGGGCCCCCATTTGATAGTGGATACTTGCCAAGCACATTGCTTTGCCATAGAAGAGAAAGTGTCCTCCTTGGTAATGCAGTTGTTAAAGCTTGTTAGAATCATTTATCCAACCTATGACAGGATATCAACAATTTGAATAACTCACCCAATTTAGATTCAGGTTGCTTCATTTAGTTCTCTATTAAGGAAATTCTTAGCATGCTAATCTGTAAAAGTCTGATTGTGTTGTTGGAGTGTTACGAACAAATAAAATAACTAGAAAGATGTCCTTGGCAAGATGAAAGCTGTGTTTGGCCTAAAAAATAAGCAATACTCTTTTTTATTCTTTTTAATTTTGACTAGTTGGCAGAACTTTTTTTATTCTTTTTAATTGTGATTAGTTTTTTTTGTGTGTGTGAGTTCTAGAAGCTGTATTACTGCAAAAAGATTATAATACAGTGGGGGCATCCTGGTCTGCCTAGTAGGAAACCAGACCAGGGGTTCTCGAGTTGCGCTTGCTGATATATACGAAGGGTGGGACTGGTCTGCCACCAAGGGAAACCAGACCAGTCCTACCATAACCAGTTTTGAAAAAAGATAAGCAACATAGACATAAAAAGTTGAAGCTGAGACAATCGACTAGACCAGAGTGGGTAGTGGCCGAACTGACCTGATTACATCTAGCATTCCTGCCATTAGACTAATCATTCACTAGTCCAGGACAATGATGTGTTTCTTTCCACCACCCCCCTGGCTCTTGTTATCATCCTTCTGGGAGATCATGCGAGTCTTCCTGATGTGGGTTGGCGCACCGTGTCCATCGGCTGGCTTGATGTCCATGTGATGGACATAGCGTAGATAGAGGTGGAATTGAGCAACCAACCGCTCCATCTTGGATTTCTGGTCCTTCTTGACCTCAACTAACAGTGTGGTAATAGTTTCCAGACTGCTGAGGCGACTCAGGATTTCTTCTAGCATTTTCTTGTGTTCCTTGTTTTTCTCCTGTCTGGCTTCTTCCATTTACGAACTCACTTTGCCAATCATCATCTTAGTTAGCCATGCCATCTCCACTGTTTTATGGTAGAGGGTTTCCTTGGGCTGCGTGGCCCCCGGATCAGTTATCCAGTCTACTTCCTGTGCCAGTGCATCCCATGCTTTACCTTTGCGTTTTTCTTTTATCTCCTTTTCCACCGGGTAATGATCGCTTTTCCTTTCAGCGCAACCAGAGTTTGGAAGGTGCCCTCTGCATCTTTTGTCGCCTACTCCATTCTTGACACCCGTCGTGGTCTATTCAAAACTTCATTTCCAAGGGGATTCCTCTTCCTGTGTGTTCACTTCATTCGCACCATCTTGCTTGGCTTGTCATAGCTCCTTGGTTGGATACTCAGTCTGTACCTCACTTCACAGGGATTCTTCCTTTCCCTACCCTTGTATTTGTAATAGCCCCTGCAGTTGCGCTCCTTCTGTTTGCGGCTATTCCTATTGTCTCTCTTCTTATTGATCTTCCCCTACTGCGAGCTTGTCCTTCCAATTATGGTTTGGTCGTAGTGGTGAGCACTCGTCCTTTTTCCCCGTTGTTGCTCGTACGATCATGATGACCCAACCTTTATCCCTGTGTGGGACCTTGCCCCTACTCGTTTGAGATCCGATTGTGTTGTTCTTCGTACCTGTACTTTGACATGGTCGATAGAGTTTGGACCATGTCACTCCCTCATGCCTTATGTCATTCATTGCATGCGGTTTGTCGTCTGTACTTTCCCACGTGCTTTCCCTGCAACTCTTACTGTCGAAAGGGCCTTGATGTCGTATCCCCGCCTGTTGTTTATGCTGATCCTACATGGTAATTGGTGGTCGAGTGTTAGGCAGTCATATTCGGCCTGGGTCCTGCCGCTAGGCCTTGCACTGTCCTCCTCAATGTGACCTTCCTTGCTTAAGTTGCCTTAACGATCTTTTGTCGGTAGTTGGATGCAGTCTGTTCTGAGTTGTCCATTCGAGATGTTGATCCAGGTAGTGTCTAGTTCTGGACTTTTCTTGCCAACCCCCTCGTTGGTTAGCCTATTCGACAGGCCATTCGTTGACCTGCGAACCCAGCGCAACTCCGTTGTGTTCAAAATTTTCAGATGCTCCTAGAATTTTTGTAAGGAATGTGCCAGGCACTAGTGTCTCTGAACCTTGCCCACTCTGGTGCCATTTTGGAGTCGTTTTGCTGTGTTGATGACCAGGGTGGAGTCGCCTTCCACGTTAGTGTTTGTCATCCTTTCACGACGTAGGATTTCAAGGTCTAGCTCTAGGGCTCCAAATTTTGTTGCGTTGTTGGTTGAGTTTCCCATACTCCCAACGTACAATCGGATGATGTTACCATTGTTGTCTCTGATCACCCCTCCCATTCCTGCCACTCCTGGGTTTCCTTTTGTCGCCCCATCAAAATTCAATTTGAGGAACTCTAATGGAGGGGGGCTCCAGTTGCGGTTGCTTATTTGGAGTTGCAGTTCCTGTCCTACCGGTGTGCTGTTGCGCCTGTCTTTTAGGTGAAAAAAATCCAGGATGCGGGAATCCTGGTCTGTGAGTTGCGCTTTTTTCGTCTTGCAATTGTGGCTCTACACCATTTCTTGTATTTGTGAGATTATTGCATCCTTGAGCTTTCCTTTTGCCNTGTTGCGCCTGTCTTTTAGGTGAAAAAAATCCAGGATGCGGGAATCCTGGTCTGTGAGTTGCGCTTTTTTCGTCTTGCAATTGTGGCTCTACACCATTTCTTGTATTTGTGAGATTATTGCATCCTTGAGCTTTCCTTTTGCCAGGCTTTCATTCCTGAAGATGCGTCGGTTCCTTTCTTTCCATATTGCCCAGATGATCATCCTCGACGTTAGATTCCAGCAGAGGTTCACCATTTCATTTTCACTATAACTCACTTTAATTATTGATGGTTGCACTGATGTTACCTCAGATCCTATTGGACTGGCGATAGATGCCTGCCGCCCAATCCCAAATCTCTGTTGTGTAACTGCATTCATGGAGGAGGTGATTGGTTGTTTCCTCCTTGGCTTGACAGAGGTGGCACTGAGATGGACCTTTATAACCCCTTTTCCTGAGGTTTTCCCAGGTTAGAATTCGATTGTGAAGAACTAACCATTCGAACATTTTGATTTTTGGCCATTGGGGGCTGCCCCAAATCTTTCCCCACTATTGTGCTTGTTCTTCTTGGTCCTGGTCTGTGATGTAATACTGTACTTCTTTTAAGTTGAATTCCCCACCATTTTCCCTGCCCCACCTTAATTGGTCCTCTTCCTCTAAGACTGCAATTTTCTTTTTCCCCAGTTCCTCCTCCACCTCTTTCATTAGAGTTGTGATCCGATCTCTATTCTGTGGATTGAGTTTGTCCCAGATCCTCCATCTGTCGCTACCATTACTTTGCTTCCAGTAGTGATGGATTTTTGTTTTGCCTTGCGCTGTCATTTCTTGTTGGAGCTCCTCCCTGTCCGGATTTTCCAGTTTGGGTTCCTGTTGCCATGCGTCCTCCTAGAATCTGGTTGTTTTACCATTTCTGACTTCCCAGAAGCTGTGTTTATGGATCCAGTTCTTGTTGCACCAGGGGAGATTCCAAATGGTTGATCCCTCCCTTGTGCCCATGAATCGAATTCGATCTCGGTCATTGATGTTCGGGGTATACTTGGCCTTCTAGAGGTTTTCCCACGGTACTGATTTGTCCTTGACCCATCTCCACCATAGTTTTGCCCCGTAGACTTTGTTGGTTACCTGTGGGTCTTGTAACCCCAGGCCTCCTTTGCCTTTTGGTCTACAAATCTTTTCCCATGCTACTAGGGTCGATTTCTTTTTATTTTCAGCACATCACCATAGGAAATCTCTTTGAATGGCTCTTATCTTTTGTAGTATTTCTTTGGGAGCGGGAAACACTGACATCATATACGTCGGGATTGCTTGTAGAACCACTTTGGTAAGGATAAGCCTCCCAACCAGGTTGAGCATTCTGTAAGTCCAATTTTTTACCCTCTCCTGCAGTTTGTTGATCACTCCTTCCCACGTTGCCATGTTGCATGCTTTGTCCGTCAGGGGGATTCCCAAATATTTTGTTGGGAGCATTTTGCGTTCAAACCCCAAAATGTTGGCCAGGTTTCTTTGAATTGCAGGATTAGTGTTGAAGAAATAGATCATGGATTTGGAGTGGTTGATCTTCACCCCTGAGGCCTCCCCAAAGTCTTCTAAGATTCTCTTATAGGCTTTTGCTTCCTTGACCGTGGGTGTGCCATGGAGTAGGGTGTCATCAACGAACTGTTGATGTGTGGAGGTTGGACAATTTTCGAAAGGTTTGATACATTTTATTTCCCCTGCTGCAGTTGCGCTTTTTATGCCTTTGTTGAGCTCTTCCATCATCAAAATGAACATGAAGGGGGATAGCGAGTCTCCTTGTCTAATGCCCCTCGAAGGCCAGAAGGGTTTTGCTAGGGCTCCATTGATTAGAAGCGAGTAGCTTGTCGTTGAGGCTAGATTGACGATCCAGTTGATCCACTGTTGTTCGAAGCCAAAGGCTTCCAACGTCTTGGTCATATAGTGCCAGCTAATTTTGTCATAAGCCTTCGCCAAGTCAAGTTGGATTATCATCCCCCATCTCCTTTGGCTTTTCAGCGTGTGTATAAGCTCATGGGCATGGATGATGTTGTCCAGTATTTGTCTTCCTTCTATGAAACTTGCATGTTCTTGTAAAATAAGTGTGGGTAGGAGAGGTTTCAGTCTATTGGCTATGACTTTGGAGATTATCTTGTAAACTACATTGCATAAAGCTATAGGCATGTAGCGATTTGGGGTCCTTGCTTCATTTTCTTTTGGGATTAGAGTTATCATTGTGGCATTTAACGCTTTCAAGATGGAGGTCGACCATTTGGAGTCTTCCACCACCCCATAAACATCATGTTTAACCACTTCCCAGCAAGCTTTGAAGAATTCCACTGTGAAGCCATTTGGCCCTGGGGCCTTTCCATTGGGCATCTCCTAGACCACTTGGTCGATTTCTTCCCTTGCGATGGGTTTGCTTAGATTGATATTTTGTTCCTCGATGACCAACTTGGGGATGTGTCGAGTTATCCTTTGTATGGCCTGTGTTCTGTCTTGGTTGGGTTCATGGGCTATCCCCTGGAAGTGATTAACTAGTGTATCTTCAATTTCCTTGTGGGATTCTCTTTTGATCCCATTATGATCCCTAATTTTCAGAATTTTGTTGTGGGTTCTTCTTGCAATGGTTGTTCTATGAAAAAATTTGGTATTCTGCACCCCTTCCTTTAGCCACCTAATTCCGGACTTTTGGTTCCATAGAGTTTCTTCCTGCTGTCATCTTGCTTCCCATTCCTGGTTCATTTGGATCTCTTCTCTTTTCTGATCCTCTGTGTATCCCTCGTCTATGCATAGTTCCTGAAGTATCCTCATTCTGTCCTCAATATTTTTTTTTTTCTTGGTTTATGTTTCCAAAGATTTCCTTGTTCCACTCCTTGAGTTTCTTATAAAGTTTGAACATCCCTATCCCTTGCTTCAGTGGTTCCTCCCGCCACCATTGGTTGATGTTCTCCTTGAAGGTGGGGTGTTCGATCCAAAATTTCTCAAATCTAAAAGGTCTGTTCTTCAGAGTGGTTTGGAAGTTTGCTTCCAATTGAACTGGCCAATGGTCTGCCCCCCCCCATGGAAGGATGTTGCAGTCTAAGGTTAGTCCCTACAGGATGATGGATTCCGACACCAGGAATTGGTCTAGCCTTGTAGCTACTTGGTGGTGATTTATTCGTTCGTTATTCCAGGTGAACTGGCCATTGTTGGTTTTGATGTCCACCATCTCCATTGTATCAATGAAAGCTGAGAAATCCTCTGCATCTCTATCCAGTCTCCTGGTGCCCCCTTTTTTCTCCGCAAGTGTTGTAATGATGTTGGAGTCCCTTGCTAGGATCTAGTGGAGGTTGTTGAATCGAGCCTTTAGATTTTCTAGGTCTAGGAGCATCCTTCGTTTTTCCTCCAACAACTGGGGACCATACACATTCGTGCATAGAACCACCTCTGTGTTACCTATAATTTGCATGTTAACCGAAAGTGTGTGTCTCATGGCTTCGACTTCTAGTAGGTTCATCTATTGTGGGTTCCACAAGGTGAGGATACCCTCTGCCATCTGTTGGCCTTCGACAACCAACATCTTGTACTTACTCCATTGTTTTTTGTTGATTGTTTCCATTCTGTCTACAATGCATTTTTTCTCTTGGATGAAACAGAGGTCAGGTTGTTCCTTCCTCAATCTATTTTTACGGATTTTTTTCTTTCGGGGGGTTGTTTAGGCCTCTTATATTCCATGTTATAATATTCATTTAAACATGTGGGGGGGAGTTGGGAAAGAGCTTTTTGATCTTACCTGAGTTTATCAGCAGGGCTCCTAATTCTTGTAGGGCTATGTTGTTTGATTTCATGCCTTTCTTTCGCCTCGTCTGCTTGGGTGAAAGCTGTGGTTGTCCCTCACCTGCTTTGATTCCCAGGTGTCCTATCTCGCCATGCATGCGCTTGATCCCTCTGGATTTTGCTTCCTCCCTTAGAAGGAAGAGGTATTGGATGCGATCTAGTTGCTTCGCTGACACATTGTCTACTCCCTGCCTTTTCCATTGCTCCAATATATTCGGGAGATCTATTCCTTCCCTTTCCACAATGTCTATGAGATCAGGATCTTCCGTGCCTACCTCGCTTGGTGTCATCTCCGAGTCTATATATGCCTCCTGCATTGGGGTGTTGGCGTCTTCGTTTCCTTCTTCCATAGGACTTGCGCTACCTCCATGTTCCCTCTTATTGCTTGGAATATCTGTGTTCTCATGAGTTGTTTGTTCCCTAGCTTCTCTAACTTTTGTTTTTTCCTTTCCTCCTTCCCCTTGGTTGACTCTGTCCCGTCCTTCTGGTCTAGTCATGGTTTCTGGATTGCTTCCTGTTGGGGCTTTGCTTTGCTTCTTATTTGCTCTGTTTCTGTGGTTCGGTTTTACAAACCCGTCCTCATCCTGTTGTGTTTTGGTGTTTTCCGTTTCTTGTTTTTTATTGAGAGGACATTCTCTGATTAGGTGTCCATGTTCATGGCATTTTCTGCATCTAAACGGGATCTGCTCGTAGTCGATGCTTTGTATCCATTCCTCATCCCTGAATTCCAGGCTTCTGGCTTCTGAGAGTGCCCTTGAAACATCCATCTCTATGCAGATCCTTGCATAGGATGTATATCTCCCTTTTAGGGTTGCTTTCGATGTCTTAACATATTTTCCAAGCTTGTTCCTGATTGCTTCGAAGGTGGATGGCAGCCAATAGTCTAGCGGTAAGGAGTAAGCCTCGGCCACACTGAGACATGTTTAAAAGTTTCTTTCTCTGGGGAGAAGTTTTCCTTCCATGGTCGCATGTACAGCCCTGCTGAGGCATGGAAGTATGCCCCCCCCTCAAAGACTTTATCCTTGTCCTCCAGGTTCATGAAGACTGCTGTGAAGAATCCTTTTGAGCCCAGGTGGAGTTCCACTTCTCTGTTGGGCTTCCATTGATATTTTATCCAGTTGCGCAACATTCTTTCTGTGGGCCACAAACCCATGAACTTGCAGATTAGTGCATGCGTCTTCATCTAGTCCCGATAGAGTTGTGTTTGTGGGTCTTCCAGTATAACCTTGGGTATCAGTGTTGTTTTAGGTTTACATGGGTTGTGCCCATCTACCCCACTGGGGTTCGCTGGTTCCTGTGCATCCTTCTGAGCTTCTTTGGCTTCTTCCCCCACACGATCCCTTTTTTCCTGGTTGCTCTCCTGTTTCTTTTCTGATCCTGATCCCGAGATGCTTATCAACGTTTCTTTGAAACCAATGCCTCGTGGGCCTTTCCCCCCGGCCACCACTACCTGCTTGTATGAGGGGGTTCCACTCCCGCCCCCTTTGGTAACCATTATGTTCGTTGCTGAGACCGCAACTGTCAACCCCTAGCTTGCGGTTTCTCCAAGTTCTGTCAAACCCTAATGACTAGTACTTTAATTGTGATTAGTTGGCAGAACCTTTTTATTCTTTTTAATTGTGATTAGTTGGTAGAACCTTTTTATTCTTTTTAATTGTGATTAGTTGGCAGAGAGCTATGCATGCAGGTTTTTATTCTTTTTAATTGTGATTATTTGGCAGAAAGCTATGCATATGGGGATTTGTGACAGATTTGTACAACCATCTGCCTATTAATTTGCATATCATTCCTTGGACAGTTGAGGCTAATATTTAGGAAGAATGCAAATAATATTCTAAAGGAATAATGAGAATAATATTCTAAAATGTTTTGAAAATTGCTAATGGAAAATTCATAGAAACTCATATCCTATAAAAGTGGTCAAAATTTGCTAATGGAAAATTTATATTATATTTAAGTGGAGAGAGTGAACAATGTGCCTATGGAAGAGCAGAGAAGCTTAAGAAGTGTTGTGTGGGGATATCTTGCTTCCCAAGAATTGTTTTCTTTTCATCCAAGCAAGCTTCGAAGATTCTTGTAGGGAAACACCCACCCACCCATCCACCCCTTCTTCCTCGCGGGTAATCTACAATGTTCCCGTAAGTTTCCATACATGGGAATGGAGAAACATACATAAGTGCAACGTAAATACTAAATTCAAATTTGTAAATGATACAAACACAATTCATCAATGACCATTGTTATTATCATATTGTCATTGATATATCATATTTCATTGTAAATTGGATGAGATCACTTTATTCGAGGCTCTGTTTGGGTCCCTTCAGTACTTTCTCGTGGAATTTAGCCCTCGCAGGGGTGATTCTCAAACCTGATTCTTATAGGCTCTATGAGGTTCCCTTTAGCCCAATTGGTTGTGGGATGGAATTTTATCCTCCCCATCCAGGTTCTATTCCTGTAAGTGAGATGTTGAGCTCATAATGAGTATATTGTTGTAATGACTCTGAGCCTTGTTGGACTTCACATTGTGCACTGAAGAGTGTAGGGTACCATCCTTGGAATGAGGAAAAATCCTTGGAGGCTTTCCCTGAGAGTTATAACCTAAAAAAATAATTTCAAATTTATAACTTATAACAAAATCATTAATAATACATTGATTTGAATTTATCATTCTAATTAGTACTAAGAGAAATTTAAATATTAAACAATAGATAATGAATTATGAACTAGTAAAACAAAGTTGTCAACTTAATGAGAACTCTTAAGAATTCTAGTTTTTTTAGATACCTCATTTAGTGACTATTTTTACCCCATTTCAAAAGGGGGTGCTACCCATAGCAGCTCTTTCTTGCAGTTTTTTGT
>SNQJ01S0074329.1:75149-95457 GCA_010110895.2 Picea sitchensis
CTTTTGTTCACTAATCTACTACACATTTTGTGGATTTGAAGATCCATGTCATCTATTTTTAGAGTCTTTTTGAGTTGGAAAGATTCCATTTTGATGGGTTAGGGTTCGTAAGGAATTTTAGGGTTAGGTGAAATGAATTTATTGATGTTTTATAGATACAAGTTACGAGTGAAATCACAAAAATTGGTCAGTGGTTTGTGGTCATTTATAGAAATTTAGCAAGAAATAGCTTTAGCAGTGTCCAAAATTGATTGAAAACTACCAAGATGCATTTTCCACCTCGAACACATTTTTGAGACAATTTCCTAGGTATGGAAATGTTTTTGACACCAAAAATGTGTCTCATGTCCATAAAAAATAGTTTCTTTGTTTTGTTACCCCCCCCCCCCCATTCCTAGGGGTAACTAGAGGAGATCATGTCTTGAGGCCCGTAGTGAAGAACGTGATTTACACCATGATGATTATGATCAACATGTCCACAGATGACTGCCCAACAACCCCTCTCATTTGTCTCCCAGTTGAATCAACCAAGGCTCATCACATTCAAGCAACCCAGAGTATGGGAGATGGTAAGCCATTGTCACCATGAGGTATGTAAGTCCTTTCATTCAAAGTGTTGTACTTAATTTTTCAGGCATGTGGATGAGGATCTTTGGTTGAAGTTGGATAATGGATCATTGGTTTGGGAAATTGTGTTAGTTGCCTTATTTCACCTTGGTGGTTATCTTTTGTGCCCTAGTCCTGTGTTTTCACCGCTTAGGGGAAAAGGGGTAATACTAGGGGGGGCTCCCAAGAGTAATGTTCTTCTCTCGATTGTACTTTACACTTTCCACCTTGAATCCTCATATTATACTAAACTTAGGCTATGGTCCATTCTCTCATGAGAAGAGGGGTTGAAGGCTCAAAGGTTTTTTCACGACTGCTATAAAAGAGTAAGAAAATGACGCTAGAAAAAAAGTGAACATAGCAAAGCAAGACCACCAAAAGTCAGTCCAAATTGAGTTCTACTCATTCAATGCTTGCCCCAGTCCCAAAAAGTGATGCTAAAGCTTAAAACCTTTTAAAGGGGACTAGAAAATATAATATAAAATGCGAGGATTGGAAAGATGGTTGATAAAGGGGTTTGGAAAAAGGTGGCACATAAATATTGGGTAACTCAAGAGAAAGCACACCCTCCACAAAGTTGCTCATAGAGATGGATTTATGACACCATAAGCCATGAAGTAATTCCTAAACCATATCATTTTCACACTTACTCTTGGTGGGTTTTTTACTTTCCCTTGTCACTCTCAAGACCTATCCCTCTACTTGGGTTGTTTTATTTCCTGTCTAGGTGGCACACCTAATAGGGCTAGATGAAGACCCTCCCATACTTAAACTTAGTAACTCACATGGGGTCCTGGACTGGAGTGATGCTTGAAGGGGATACTGAGGTGAATTATCTTACATGGCTTATATATTAAGCTGCATCTTATTTTGTATGTATTAAGGATTGATGTTTCTTATAAACTTTGGCTAACCATATTTTATACTTTGGCTTGTTTTGAATGCCCCTGTCATGGTTCTTGAGGGACGTCTTGGGCTTGTACCCAAGATTTTGTGCCTTTATTGTAGGACTTTGGCACATGAGATGAAGGGTAGTGGAGCATCTAGTGACTCACCACCCTCAGACAATGGCTCTCACATTCTTAGGACCTTGGATGATGGACAAATGGGCTTGGTTTGAGCGGTTTTGGTCATTTGCCACACATATGGGCTGGAAGCCTCATAGGCTGGGAAGAGTACCCTAGGGATTTGGTGCACAAAGGATGGAGGACATTGTAGTAGAAGGTGTTTGGGAATCACTTGGATATGCAGTTGTAACCCTCTCAACCTTGGATGTTTCCTTTGGAGGCCCTTGATGTCACCCTTCTAGCCTTGACGTCATCTTTTGGCTAAGGTTTTGATGGATGGATGGGTGTTGAAGATGATTGACATGGATTTGGGTGAGAAGACACCTAACTTCACACTCTTTCAGCCTTGGAGGATGCCACTTGTCCTTTGGAGGCATGACATCACTGTCTCCTAGCATGGTGTCACTCTTCTAGCACATGATGTCACCCCTTTTAGGGTTTTATTATGTATTTTTGTATTTTGACATATTGTTAGAGGCTAATTAAGGGGTTGGCCCCACTTACTTTATGTTTTTGACAAATTATGTGGAAAAATTGTATTAGGGTGGCCTCGTATAAAAAGGCCACCCTCACATTTCATTTCATTATCACTTTTGACCTTTGTGAGAGATACTTCTTAAATTTTCACCCTATAAGGGTTACTAGCTCTTTTCTACTCATGCGCTATGCTTGGAAGATCAATTTGTGGAGGCTCTTTACTGATTTTGGATGGAATTTTCTGCAATTAGTGTTTTATCTCATGGTATCTTGGTGAAGTGAGATTTTTTGCAATTTTATTCTTATGCTATTATGTTTCATGCTTAATTTTTTATTTCATGCTAGACGTCTTGCTTGGTGAAAACCTAAGAGAGGAACATAAGTGCTTCTTCCTCTCACAAGGTAGTTTTTGTCCAAAATTTGTGAAAGAATCCTTGCTAGGGTTAGACTCCTAAAGTCCTAAAGTGCTATAACTTTAGGATTTTAGTCTTAGACTTTTGGTATTGACATAGTTGAAGCTACAAGAAGGGAGAAATGGTTTCTAGGGCCCAAATGTGCTTGCACCCTAGAAATACTTCTCCTCAAAATTTAAACCCTGAGGCCTAATGTCCTAACACCTTAGAGTTTGAATCCTACCTCTTGGCTTCAAGTAGGCCATCGTTCAAGTCTAGTTGCATTTGTTGTTATAAGACTCCATAACCCTTTAAGGCACCGATTTTAAAGCATTCTCATGGTGAATTGATCAACAAACTCTTCCTTTCAACTCTCTTAATCATTCTACTAACCTAACTAACACTAACATTAGCAAGCTTGTTGAATAATTTGCTAATGTTACAAAAGTTTGCTACAACCATTTGATAACACTTTAATTTGTTGCATAGACTCTTGAAAAGGTGGCCTAATTTGTTCGGAAGTTTCCTTAAACAATTGGTTATTATTCTAGTGGATGTATGCTAAGTTTTCATTGTCAATTGTTTTCATTTCTGTGTACTAATTTTTGTTTCTATTGTAAATCACTTATTGTTGTCATATCATTGTTTACTGCTGCAAATCTACAACAACCATTGCAACTTACATTGTCTAGTGTCTTTAAGAGGTATTAATTACATGTTTGGACTTGGAAATAATCATATATATGTTGTAAATTATCCTTTTTTCGGGCATGTACTCAAACAACTCCATACCTATTTTATTACCTTGACCTAGACCTTTCTTTAGGTGATCAAGAGAGGGGGTGATAGGCTTGGCTACTATACTTGCAACTTTGAGCCCTTCAAGTCACCAGGGAAGCCTCCCTTGTGGTGGACCTCTTCCATCACTAAAACGAGGGAAGTTATTACTAAGGTGACAATGGTAGGATCTTCCATTGTTACACAAGATTTGGAGACTTGTGGTGGGGCTTTGCACAAGTACAAATCCTGCAATAACATGTTTGACAGTGATGGAAAAATGGATTCCAATTTTTTTGATAGCAATTAGTGATGAACTTAAGGAATAAATGGGGGACATGCCCATCCACAATGAATGAATATTAACCACAACAAACAATTGTAATTTGAGAGTATTGGCATTTGTTTCTAGGTTTCTAATTTGACTACAAATTTGTTAGAAGTAAATAAGTGGACTCCATTTGAAAGTAGATACTTGCCAAACACATTGTTTTTCCATAAAACAGAAGGTGTCCTTAATGAAACATTTGTTAAAGCTTATTAAAATCATTTATCCAACCCATGACAAGGTATCACAATTTTTCCAACTCTTACCCTATCTAGATTCAAGTTGCTTCATCTAATTCTAGCATAGTAATCTCTAAAATGTGTGATTGTGTTGATAGGGTATTAAGAACAAATAAAATAACTAGAAAGAAGCCCTTGGCAAAATGGAAGTTGTGATTAGCCTAAGAAATAATCAATTATTTTTCATTCCTTTTAATTCTCATTAATTAACAAAAAGCTATGCGTGTGGGGATTTGTAACATATTTGTCGAGTCATCTGCTTATTAATTTATATATTATTCCTTCGAGAGCAATGGATAATATTTAGGAAGAATTAGAAATAATCAATTATTTTTCATTCCTTTTAATTCTCATTAGTTAACAAAAAGCTATGCATGTGGGGATTTGTAGCATATTTGTCAAGTCATCTACTTATTAATTTATATATTATTCCTCTGAGAGCAATGGATAATATTTAGGAATAATTAGAAAACAATCTTTTAAAGTTTTTAAAGGTTTTAATGGAAAATTAATATAAAACTTGTATTTTATAAAGGTGGTCAAAATTGTTGATAGAATATTCATATAAAACTCATATTGTATTTAAGTGTACTGAAGTGGAGAGAGTGAGAAATGTGCCTATGGAAGAGTAGAGAAGCTTAGGAAGCGTTGTGCGGGGACAACTTACTTCCCAAGAAGAATTGCTGCCTTTTTTTGGCCAAGGAAGCTTAGAGGATTCGCATCGAGCCCCACCCTGTTGCAAAGGCTTTCACCTTGAAATAATAATAGATCCTCTTAATATTGGGAACTCCTTATCCAAGATTAGTGCGTGAAGCTTGACCTACAAATTCATGGTCATTTGGCTATTTAAAAAAAAAAACCATAAATGGGTGGATTGGGAAAATCAAAACCCTTGTGGGAGTTTTGAACTTTATTCATTAGAGATGGCTATTTCTTAGTGGTATTTTTTCCATGTTTGAGAGATATCATATCTTTTATTCAATACCATGGTTTTGAAACTCCGTTCTATTCATGAGATTTTGGGCCATTAGTTTTGACTATAGATTGGATATGCCCTCCTTGAAGATGAAATCAAAGGTATTCAATACCATGGTTTTGTAACTCCGTTTTATTCATGAAATTTTGGGCCATTAGTTTTGACTATAGATTGGAGATGCCCTCCTTGAAGATGAATCAAAGGTATGAGATATGGAATAAAAATTTCAGTCTTTCAAATATATGTGGACAATCTCCAACTGTGTTAAATTCTACACATTGGACTTATTTATTAGAATAAATAGGATTTATTCCAAGTATCACTTGGTTAATTAGAGGAGATTTAAATCTCATACACGGAATCCTTGAAGAAAGGGGAGCCAATAAAGAGAATCATGACAAACTCTTCACTTATTTTATCAAGACAAATGAATTAGTAGATGTTCAACCAAAGAATGGGCCATTCACTTGGAACAATAGAAGGAATGGTAAGAATTTTGTTATAGAGCTTGTTGACAAATTCTTGATCACTGAACTATGGATTATTTTCCAATACTTTTCATCCAACACTTTTTTGAGATTGCAAATGCAAATCTATCCCAAGTGGTGGAAGAATATTGTAGATCAAGTAACATGCTAAAATATCTTGGCTCTTCCTTCCTAACTTTGATCCCCAAAAAGGAGAATGCATTAAGCTTTGAAAGATTTAGACTAATATCCTTATGCAACTCGGTGTAGAAAATTGTCATCAAAACTATAGCTTCATATTGAAACCTTTACAAGGTATCCTTATCTAGGAGGAACAATGGGGCTTTGTAGCAAATCAAAAAATATAGAACTCCCTGGTTATTGTTCAAGAGGTGACTCATTCCTTAAACATGAGAGCATATTATGGAATGATAATGACATTGGACTTAACAAAAGCCTATGACAGGTTTCAATGTGTGTTTCTCAACACAGTTTTAATCAAATTTGGCTTTGACAAAAAATGGGTGAGTTGGGTAGAAAATTGCTTCTCCGTGACGTTCCTTGAAGTTTAGAATAATGGGAATTGGGGGCCCTTTGCTTTCTTAAATTTCTTGAGAGGATTAAGACAAGGCTACACTCCCTCTCCCTTTTTGTTCATCATTTTAATGAAAGCACTCAACACAATAATTGGAGTAGCTAGATATATAGGTCTCATTAAACACATCAAGATCTCTACCGACATCCCACTATGTCACATCTCAATTCATATATGACACTCTCCTTTTGGGCTCAATGACCATTAGGGAGGCAAAGAACTTTGAGAATTTAACTCTACAAGTCTTTGAGGCAACATCTAGATAAGATATCAATTTAACTAAATCCTTAATCTTCTTTTTGAAACCATGGTCTAGATTACAACATAGAATCACTATAATTCTAGGCTTTCAAGGGGAAGAATTCCCTTCAAAATCCCTCGGATTTCCATTATTTGTTTCAAGGTTTGGGAGACTTAGCTAACATCCTACTATTGAAAAAATCAGGGAAAATATGGAATCATGGACCAAACATATTGGATAGTTGTATGAATTTTTTTCATTTTATGAGTAATTTCTATAATCTTAAGTTCTGTGGTGGTGTCCTAACATTGTATTTTTTGAGATTGAATGGATTTTTCATGAAATTCCTATGGAATAGACCTAGTGAAAGAAAAAAGTGGCACTTAGCTCCATGAACATGAGCTACTTATCCAAGGAAAAATCGTAGTTTTGGGATCAAGTGCTTAGAGTGAATGAACAAAGCCCTAGTTGTTAAACTAGTATGGATGATGTTTAAGGACCCAAAGGAAATATGGAGTAAACACATTAGAGTAAAATGTATTTTGTATGCAAACATGGTAGATACATTGAAGTTGCAATCTTTGTTGAGATTTGGGTACCTTGGAAAGTGGTCCCCTTGTGTTTGTGAGCTTCTAAACACATGTGGGAAGTACTTTGTACCTTGCACTATGTACTTTATGTCTAATTTCACTTTGACTTAGGAGATTTAAGTCAAAAGTGAAATTTGGTCATTTAAGCCTAAAATGACAACTAATTCACTTTGTGGGTGAATTAGGAGACATAAAGTGAAACTATGGAAACTTAAGTAAAGTGGGTTTTGAGTTGAGATTTACTTGAGAATATCTCAACCATTGACTTAGGATGAGATGAGATGATCTCATCCACCCATATTTTAGGTTTTCGTATGCATCCTTAAGGAGGGCGCATAGGGTAAAGGAGAGCTCAATTGTTCACTTGTTCACCTTGAGAGTTTGGTGAGTAGAGAGGTGAGAATTCAGAGGAGAGCTCAACAAGCTAGGACACACATGTTCATGGAGGGCGCAAGTCATGTTTGAGTCTCAATTATTTGTGGTGAGCGTGTTTTCTAGGAGGAGGGTGCACTTGAGGAGGAGGGCGCATGTCTACCTGGTAGCATTTTGTGTGGAGATTTCTTGTTTTTTGATTTGTGGGTTGTGGAGAGGGCAAGCAAAGGGCAATTTGCATGCAAGGGTTCTTCAATCAACAAAGAGACAGAGCAAGGGCACAAGTATCTTCATGCGTAGTCAAGGAAGGAGGGGGTGCACATCCCAAGGAACCATTGCAGATCTTGTGTTGAGCTTGCAGAGTATC
This sequence comes from Picea sitchensis, assembly GCA_010110895.2. Classification (NCBI taxonomy): domain Eukaryota; kingdom Viridiplantae; phylum Streptophyta; class Pinopsida; order Pinales; family Pinaceae; genus Picea; species Picea sitchensis. The sequence goes on from SNQJ01S0074329.1 coordinate 82,644, forward strand.
AGGTTCCTTTGTATTTATCTTCTTGTTGTATTACATGCTTAAAGCACACTATATACATACATTCATCTCAAATTGGTTTTCCCCCAGGGGGTTTTATCCAGGGTCATGTTGACCAAATATACTTGTGTTCATTTTCATGTATGTTATAGTTTAGAACAACATTATTTCAGCACTAATAGATCTCTAGGTGTGTTATATAGCTTATGGTATGCATTTGCTAATCTTTGGTGACAAAACTACATGCTAGAGCACCCATTTGGCCCATGTAACTGTAAAAAATCAACGAAGAAGTTACTGAATAGTTTGTTGTCCTAAAACATAAGCAAACCATTGTTAGACAGTTGAAACTTAGATCCAACTTGAGGTCAAATACAACCCTAGTTGACAGCTTGATAGGACCTAGAAAATATTCAATCTTTTCTAAAAGGCTCCCCAATTTGGAATAATGTGGTAAAATGCTTCTCCCTTATCATTTATTAGGAAATGTAAGATGGCCAAGCATAATTTCTTACTGATCGATAGAATGGAAAACCCCCAATTAGAGAAGACGAGGATTCACATGGAATAATGGAGCAAATAAGTTAAAAAAAACTAGAGCACTATGAAATTTTTTTGAACTAGCCAATGCCTATTTTTGAAGATGCAAAAAGGAAAATCAAAGAAATCTCAAGCCTAAGTTTGATCATAGTTAGAATGGGGCCATATATACTACAATGGATATCTAAGGGAAAATTCACATCAAAGGAGGAATTTTCCATGATTGGCTTGGACGATCCAAAACTTATCGAGGGTAAGGAAATATGGGATCTAACTTGGAGCCCAAATATATGGCAAAAAAATTCAGCCTTTATTATCTAGCTACCAAGAGGAAAATTTTGTTTGGGGAAGCATTGAGACATAGGGGAGTTCATGTCCCATTAATGTGCTTGGGATCCAAAAACAATGTGGAAGACAACTCTCATATCCCCCTCAACTATGACTTTGCTCGTCAAATTTGGGAACTTTGGATGAATGCATGTGAATGAAATAAGACGCAACCAAATTTGGTATGAAAACTCATTAAATATTGGGGGATAAATCGATATAATTCAACCCATCTACAATTGATGTGGTAACATTATCCAAGCTTCTTGCCCAATTTCACCTAGAAAACTAGGAACATCGAAATCTTTGAATGAAAATCCTTAACTTTAGAAAAAGTATGGGATAAGGTGAAGTGTGTTATCTCATAATCAATCGAACGAAATCACCCTTGCATCCTATTGTATTAGAGGATGAGTTGAGGATTCTCAAATGTTTTGGATTGGCATCATCTCCAACAAGTCAGTTGAATCCACAATGTTCGACCTAATGACATAAACCCTCTCCCTAGTTATGGTTCAAAATAAACATCAATGGGCCTCAAAAGATATTCCAAGATTTGTAGGGGTAGGAGGGGTGTTGACATAGGAAAATGACCCTTTTCAACTTCATAGGGTTACCTGACGAAAGGGACCAATTATACCTTTCTCCATTGAAATTGAAGTCACTCGAATTATGGATTGGTTGTTGTAATATGGTTTTATGAGTTTAAAATGAAACACAATTAATGTGTGATACAATAATGGAGTATGCAATGTGGTGTATTAAATCATAGTTAAAGGGAAAGAGACAAGTTTGGAGATGTAACCAATAGCAAGGAAAATATTCCACCACCACAACTAGAATTGAACTTGAATCGAATCCTCTTAACTCTTGTTTGAAGTGAAACAATTCAACTACTAAAAACACTTTTCTATCACAGACCTAGTTAGTAACACTCCTAAAATGAAATATGATCAAACATATAGCAATATGGAGATTAGTCCACCAACCAAAGTATATGAAAAATCAAAGGCTCTGAGTAACCAAAAATAGTCCTCATGTTCTCAAGAGACTTTGTTTCATATCAATGGTTAGATAGCATAAGATAAGTGAGCATAAACATTACAAGCACGATAATAGTCCAGAAGTTGGAAATCTCATGCCCATAATCACCAAGAGATCTAAGCAAGGATATAAAAATATCATATGTGCATCATAGATCTACAAGAATATATACTCGTTAGTTAACATGATCCTCTTTAACATACAAATATAGCTTATAATTCCAAGAAAAAGAACCTTGTAATTTGAAGGAAATGGCTCCATTTAGCTAGAGGCTTTTGGCCTTCCAACATCACAACTCTTTGGCTAAGGATAGACTCTTCAACTAACTTGGGCTTTCCAACCCTTTATAAGTTTTGTATTTATCTTCATGTTGAATATTCAACCCTATTGTGAGGATAAAATTTATTCAATAAATATAAATTAGCTCACTAAAGGTGAGGCATGTCAATGACCAACATCTTTAGTCTTTGTGAACATATGTTGAGCACAATATTTGTGAGTTGAAATAAAACTCCTTGATTGTTTTCACATCTTGGTAATCTTGCACATGGTGGGAACCTATGCAATGTCACTTTGGGATTGTAGGGCATTGTTTTCTTTATCATACTCAAACCATGGTTGAAAATATAACCTTCTCTTTGTGATACATAGTGTTAGAAATTGCAATAGCCTTTGCGTCACTTTGCACTATTTTTGGGGATTTATTTGAACTTGTCTTTCTTCTTCATTAGCTTGGAGACTTGAATGGTTGCATTCTTGTCATCATATTTCACTAAATAAATATGGAAGCATGGAATTTCATGCTCCAGTTCTCTCCTCCTTCATGTTCTCATGTCTACTTTGATTCGGGTGGGATTGTATGACGAGGGAGACTTGATCATTAGTTGGTCATGAATTTGATCACTTTGCACTTGCACTAGTTTAGGAGTCACATTATCCTTGCAATGGTTGTTGGGATGGAAGCAACATTCATCCCCTTCATCTCATATTGCTTTGGAAGAGGATAAATTGACCAATGGCTTTCCCTTTGTGTTTTCCACATGACTTGGTATTCCTTCTTTGTAAACATGGGAAAATAATATAAAGCACTAAGATGAGCATAATTCATTGAATATCAATACTACATGCTTCACTCATGAAAGGGAATATGAACAAGAATAGATAAGGGGATTTAGAAAACATATAGCCTTAATCAACGCATAACATTTTTCCTCATGTCCAACTTCATGTATTTTTGATATGTTTCCTTTAGATCCCATGCTTAAAAGTATTCTTTTCATTCCACTCAAGTCATTAACACCTTTCAAGAACGGCACCACAATTATTTGAGTAGAACTAGCAACAATTAATTAGTGTACACCAAGATACTGAAACCAAATTAGTTAATGTGGGATCAAACTTGTGCTATAAGGTCGTCGTGATCTTGGTTTCCATAGAAGTTATTTCTTTGCTTAAGGATAGATTACAAGCAAGATTAATATCCTTACTATTATCGATTATCCAATGGTTGTACTCCTTGGTAAACTTGGTTATGGATTCCCTTTCCAACCAGAGTTATGTCAACGAAATTGAATCCCATGCCACATGTGAAGTTCCTTCACAACTCTACAACTTGTGGAGATTTTAAACGAATGATCTAGGAAAATTCTCATGTAAATCACATAGATATCTGTATTTTTTTACATATGAGATGGGTTTCCTTCAAATCATTTCCACTCTAACCTCACTTTTGCTTAAAATATATAGATAATATATTTTGGTTGTTGGTGATGTAACAACATATTTCGCTAGAAATGCAACAAGCAATCTTCATTTTTGGTTTACAAAATCACTATGGTACCCTTTTTTAACTCTTATCCTAGGACAAAGTGATGTTATTTCCCTGTAGAAKATATCCTTTAATGTGCAATAGAGAGACCTTCACTATTGGCCACTCAATGATTTCATGCACTAAGACCCCTCTGATCTTCATCATTATTATGAAGAGAAGGTAAAATTATAGTGTTAAACATGTTCTTCTTTTTTTTGGTAATATATAAAATATTGATTGGAGATTACCATGCTAGCAAAAGAAGATATGTATGTTTGCAATAAAATTGCTTTCAAATATCTCAAAAGGATGTGTCTTGAGACCAAGTATAGACTTGAGGTTGAGACATCCTATAATGTGGTTTCCTCGAGTTAGGATTGCTTGAAGAAGTTTATACCACCTTGATTTACTACGAGAAACCATATGGAGCCAATGAGCCTAACCAACCATTACATAAAAAATTTAAGATGAGACACGTCAAAGTTGACACTAGTGTGTAGTTGGATCTCAAGGTGTAGTAATAAGACATCAATGCACAACACTTCCATTGATTAAAACATCTAACCAACATGTCAGGACATGAACTAGACTACCAACAAGTGAAATTAATTTCCAAGTAGGTTGGGAAAAATAGTATTGAAAGTATAGCTTTGTTGATCAAAATATTGTTTTACGGTCTTTGGGTCAACCTCATGAGGATAAACCCCCCTATGTTTTTAAAGAGGTGGTACTCCTCTATTTCAAATAACATACAAGAACAAATTAAATGCTCGAGAAAGGACTGAGTTTATTTTTGAAATAAATATTCACATGCAAAGAATGCTTGGGAAAGGACTAAATATCTTGCATAAATTAAATATTTACAATATCTTACAATATTACAAATCAAAAGAGTGTGCAGTAAAATAAGATGATATTTCCATCACAACATTCATCAAAGTACAACACAATATTCAACAAATGAGAAAAGAAAGTATGGACCGCATATGGAAGAGAAATTTAAATGATCATTTCATTAAACATAAATAAGATTTTGATAGACACACATATGAAATATCATGCTCGAATTCAAAGTCTTAAGATATCAATAATGTTATGTCCCAAATTACTTCTCTGGGAGCCTTAAAAAATAAAGAGTATTGTCTTGGATTACAAATAAAAGATTGTGTTTTTCCTTCATAGAGGACTGGGATGAGGCTTCCGGAGACCATGAAATGAAAAAGAGACCTGGAAGAAAAAAGAGAAGCAGTCAAGGTTCAACCTTGGGTTTCTTAGGTTACTGGGAACATAAAAGGTATTTAAATGACAAATGACTGCAAAAGAAAAGATGGAAAGGGAGAGAATAAGGTTGCTACTTGACTTACTGTGATGGAAATATTTTAAACCTTGACTTGCTTGCTAGAATGTATTTTTTAGGTGGTCGTTGTTGTGTTGTAGGTGGCATAACTGTTGTAACCACTTCATGTTGATCTGTCTTAGTGATATTAACCATTCTTCAATGTACTCCCTCATTGAAGCAACTGTTATTTCATTCTTGGTTTTTATCTCAAACAATTCATTCTCCATTTCTCTTAAGTCAATACTTAGTTGGTGCAACGTGTCCTCGATATCATCATTCTTGTTAATATATCAGACTGGCCACCTTTCGACTTCATCTTCGGATAATTCTATTGATTCAGTCAACTCACTTGCCCATGCAACTTCTAATGCTTCAAGTTGTTCTAGTAATTTCTCTTTAGAAAAAATTATTGTGTCCATTAATAAATTTTGGCCATCGAGTTATTTTGTAATATCCACGAGCTTTAGAAAAAGGTCAGCACCTCTTTTATTTTTCACAGCATCCAACTCATTCAACATTTCCCTTAAAATTTTAATTATTTTCAACCAACAAGAATTGATTTGCTTCTTTCAGATACTATATGGAAGGTTCTATTATATTTTGTGGGTATCACTTAAACTTGAAACTTTGGCTGCAAATGTTCCTGCAGCCTGCTTGTAAAAACCTTCGTCATTTTCTAGATCCTTTTGGAGATATTCTTTGAAATGCATAATCCTTGTAGAAAAGCTAGTAGATCTCTGTGCTAGCTACTAGATTTCTTGGATTAAATCTATTCTTTTTTTAATTCTATCTCCAACATACTTTATTACTGCCAACAACAAATTGGATGAACCTTTCAAATTACCACTGATTTATGGGGCATCTTCTAGGGTAAGTGTTGGTTTAATTGCAGTTAATGGCTGAACAAACAGTGGTTTCAGAATCAAAGTTGTCTCTAATTCCTTTATTTTTATTTTAAAATTAAATTTTATTTTTCAATATTACAGATGGATTCCTTTAATGCTTCTCTTGTTGCCTCATGAAAGTGTGCAATTTTTGAAGGTGCAACCCCATGGAAATTAATTTCTGAATTCTATTTTTCAGACACTTTCTTGGTTTTCATGTTGCTTTCTCTATTAATATTTTTTTTGGAATTTCTATTATAGGCCGCGTGGTGAAGTGTTACAAACTATTTATGATTGCAACTACATGAGACATTCTCTAGGACATAAACCTGAGAGAGAGCCTCTAAGAGGGGTGTGTGGTTCCTATATGAGATAGAGTTGGAACTTAGAGATGGCCTCCTCCTTACAAAGAGTTGAGAAGAACTCCAGATGATTCTCCTATGTAACGCAGTGAGAAGGGATATCTTCAGAGTTGGATGTGCCTCTGGCTGAGCACAAGGTGAACGTATGAATTCCCAAAGAGCTGGGTGCATCGTCATGAGACGGATATGAAGATGATGTATTAGCCTCCTTTGAGCAGAGAGTTGATGATGAACTCCAGGTGACTCTTCTGTGTAATGCAGTGGGAAAGAAGATATCTTGAGTGGACATGCCTATGGACGAGCACAAGTGAATGTGATCCTAGTGGCTGAGAACTAGTGAGAGTGGTTCTTCTGTGTAATGCAGTGAGCCAAAGATATGTACATCCCTATGGATGTGCCCCTAGTGGATGATCCCTAGTGGGTGTATGATATCCCTTGCTATATTGTTCAAGATTCAGACCTACTTCTAACCCTAATTGTAATGTAAAGGGTACAGGTCGGCCCCACCTTAATGTAATTGATAATTAATGTAAAAGATAATTAATCTGGTTAATATTAATTATATTATGAAATAGAGAGGTCGGTCCTATTGTGCCAATAGAAACTTTTGTTGATAGGTCAAGTCTAATATAAGTAAAGGTAAATTCCCCATTGAGGAATCATATCTTTTGTGCGAGTTTGGAAATTTTAGCAAGTACATCTTCTTGGGAAAAGAGCGCACCTCTCTTGGGTGCTAGTATTCTAGGGTTTGTAAGCACCCTTTTGTGTGCTAGGTTTTATTGGTGGTGAAGGTATTTCTCTTGAAGAATATAGCAAAGGATTGGTTGGTTTTTCTTCCCTTGTTGAGAAGGGTTTCCAAGGATACTTCTTGTGTACTTATGCATGGTGTTTCTTCTTGTGATCTTGGTTGTTGCAACAAATTGTCTATGGTTTAAGTAAAATGCTAAAATGGAATGAAATTCATGCTTAAGCCTAGCTTATTGAAAAATCAGCATGATATCAGATCATAGGTCTTGAAGAACCCCTGCACAAGCATCCAAAAAAGATAAATCGTCCTCCTTCTGCAGAAATATGTACGACCCTCGCTTAATCAACTCTTTCAGCACTTTACAAGTGGATGTTGAAGCTAAAACATGGACCAAGTTGTACGACATTTATCAACGTATCTCTGGAGACCTTCAAAGTAAAATTATGAAGTTTTAGATTTTTTGGCCCTAGGGTTTCTAGGGTGCCGAAATTTCTTGCAAAATCTTGATCTAGGGTTTCTGCAACTTCTTGAAGAAACGTTTCAACTCAGCAAACATTCATGTGAAAATCTCAAAGTTTATTGTTGGTAGTCATATGCCCAACAAAATCCAAGGTTACTAATTCAACCTAATCATTAGTTTTTCCAAATCCAGTTGGCGAGAGTTTGAGAAGAAATCTGAACAAATGAAGAACAAAACTTTAGTAGAAGATAGCCTTGATGGAGAAAGCAACTTCACCTCTAGAAATCAAGACTTCAGGTCAACCTTGAAGAATATGACCTTTTAGATGTGGTAACTAAAACTCTACCAGATACAGCTACCAATGAAGATAAGAATATAAGAAAGGAAGAAGATGTCAAAGCAAGAAAAATAATCATCTACTCAGTAAGAGATCATCTCTTACCTCATATTTCCAACCTGAAGAATGCTTATGAGATGTATGAAGCATTAAAAGAAATGTTTGAAAGTGAAAACACCCTCAGAGCTCTTACCTCGAAGAGCCAAATTCAAAGCACCAATATGACGAAAGGTGACACGGTTGTTATCTTCTTTATGAAGATTTCAGAGATTAAAGAACAACTGGAAGCCATTGGAGAAATCATGTTTGATAGAGAACTTGTATTATCCACTCTCAACAACCTTCCAAAACATTGGGAGCATTTTATTCAAAGTGTCAGTGGAAGAGAAAGTCTGGCAACCTTTGATCATTTGTGGACAGACTGTACTCAAGAAGAACTTAGACTTAGAAATAGAAGAGTGGAATACTCCCCTGACGAAAATCATGTTCTTGCACTTCATACAAAGAAAGGAGGAAGATTCAAAAGAAACTTCAGACAAAGATTCATGGATGAGAAGCCTTCATCAAACCCAGGTCATAATCAGAGAAGAGATGTTTCATAAATCCAGTGCTTCAGATGTGACAAATATGGGCACTATGCAAGAAATTGTCCAACCAGGAAGAAGGGAAGGCAATATTCTTCTATTGCTAACATTGATGCAGATCCACCTCAAAAGAATGAAGATAAGAGAGAAGATAAGTACTTCCTCTAAAACAAACTCAGAACTAAACATGACTGCAAGCCCAGGTAAATATTTTGATCTCTAAATTTATAGTTGATTGCTTTCTTAATAAATGAAGGGTATTATCCCCAGTATGGGAGCCCTCAAGACTTGGATCATTATGCATGGTATGGGAGTCCAAAAATTATTTGATTGATTACTATACTGGTCAAGAAGACATAAAAGATCTAACAAGCAATAAAACAATACTTCCATCCTTCAGACTTCAGAGGGAGTCAAAAACAAAATGTAAAGAAGGAAGAGATAATACCTTCTCCCCTTTCAGTAGTTCAGAGGGAGACATACATTATTCTAGTTGATCCAGTTGATATGCCCAGAGATATTGTAGTAGGGAATGAATGGCCCACCCAGGCTCAACAAACTCTGCAGGAGACAGATGAACATACAAGTCCCTCAAGGGACATCCTGAGAAAGCAAAAGAGACTTTCTTTAAGCTACTCTTCAGCCATGAACCACATCATTGATTCTAAGCCTTCTTGACATGAAGAAGCAACATGTGAACATGTATGACAAGTTTCCATGACAAGAAGAATACTAGTATACCTTAAAAAACAATATGATGTATGAGATATTGTTCAGAATCGAGAAGGGAAGTTTGTAGTGACTTCCAAGTGAATCTATAAGATCTAAACATGAAGCTAATGGAAGTATCGAGAAATACAAAGCAATATCTATAGCCAAAGGATTCTCACAAACAGAGGGAGTTGTCTATGATGAGACACTTGATCCAGTAAGCCCGATACTCTTCCATCTATACTACCATCCATGAGTTGGAAACTATATCAGATGGATGTAGTCTTGATGAGTTTGGGTTTCAAAAAAAAAGATGTTGATCCAAACCTATGTTATTATAGTGTTGGTGATGAAAGACTTACTTTGATGACTTATTCATAAAGTCTTGTTGTTGGATACAAGTAAGATTTGAATTATGATTTTGAGATGAAGAATCTGAGTATGATACACTACTTCTTAGGACAAGAAGTATGAAAGAAGACCGATAAGACTTTTCCTGAGTCAAGGAAAACATACAGTGGGAATATTAAAGAAGTTTAGTATGAAAAATTGCAAAAGCCACCGTGATGAATTTGAAGAAAATGCCTGATGATGATTTAGAGGAGATTGATCCATAATTGATCAGCTCATTGATGTATCTAGTTAACACCAGACCTAATTTTTTCTATGCAGTGAATGTTCCTAGTCAGTCCATGAGTCAGTCGAGATAGACTCATTGGATAGCAGTAACGTATGTATTGAGATATATACGAGGCACAATTGGATATGGCCTGAGATATGCCTCCGGTGTGAGATTGAGTTTGTAGGATATGCAGATACAGATTGAGCAGAGTGTACAATGGACCAGAAGAGAATATCCTGTTGTTTTTTTACCATGAGGGTTGTCATGGTTTCCTGGTGCACCAGGAAACAAAAACTCTGTGGCCTTGAATACCATAGAAGTAGAGGATGTATCATTGAGTGTGTGAAGCAGTGCGTCTTCATGAGCTTCTGACAGTTTTACTTGATCATGAGATGGATTATATGATGATAACTAGAGCTGTGTGAGACCCCAGTGTTTCATGATAGAACGAAACACGTTGAGATAAAATATCATTATATCATAGACATGATGCAGAGGAAAATAGTACACATGCAGTATATTCCTACACATGAGCAGATTGTTGATGTCTTCACCAAAATTATCTTGGTGAAGGATACCTCCCTAGTTGAGAGGGAGTGTTGATGACTACAGTCAAGACAAATTCAAGGTACATTCGAGTGAAACTTGGCATGATGAATAATTCCTCCCTAGCTGAGAGGGAGTGTTGATGATTGTAGCTACGTTAGACATTCTTCAGGACACAAACCTGAGAGAGATCCCCTGAGAGGGGTGTGTGGTTACTATCTGAGACAGAGTTGGAACTTAGAGATGGCCTCCTCCTTACAGAGAGTTGAGAAGAACTCCATATGATTCTCCTGTGTAACGCAATGAGAAAGGAGATATGCAGAGTTGGGTGTGTCTGTGGCTGAGCATAAGGTGAATGTGTGAATTCCCAAAGAGATGGGTGCATCGTCATGAGACAGAGATGAAGATGATGTATTATCCCTCCTTTGAGCAGAGAGTTGATGATGAACTCCAAATGACTCTCCTGTGTAATGTAGTGGGAAATAAGATATGTTGAGTGGACATGCCTGTGGACAAGCACAGGTGAACATGATCCTAGTGGATGAGCACTAGTGAGAGTGGTTCTTATGTGTAATGCAGTGAGCCAAAGATATGGGCATCCCTATGGATGTGCCCCTAGTGGTTGAGCACTAGTGGGTGCATGAGATCCCTTTATATATTGTTCAAGAGTCAGACCTACCTGTAATCCTAATTGTAATGTAAAGGGTACAGGTCGGCCCCACCTTAATGTAATTGATAATTAATGTAAAAGATAATTAATCTGGTTAATGTTAATTATATTATGAAATAGAGAGGTTGGCCCTGTTGTTGAAATATACACTTATGTTGACAGGTCAAGTCTAATATAATTAAAGGTAAATTCCCCATTGAGGAATCATATATTTTGTGTGAGTTTGGAAATTTCAGCAAGTACATCTTCTTGGGAAAAGTGCACACCTCTCTTGGGCACTAGTCTCCTATGGTTTGTAAGCACCCTTTTGTGTACTAGGTTTTCTTGATGGTGAAGGTCTTTCTCTTGAAGAATATAGAAAAGGATTAGCTTGGTTTTCTTCCCTCGTTGAGAAGGGTTTCTCAGGATGTTTCTTGTGTACTTGTGCATGGTGTTTCTTCTTGTGATCTTGGTTGTTGCAACAAATTGTCTATGGTTTAAGTAAAATTCTAAAATGGAATGAACTTCATGATTAAGCCTAGCTTATTGAAAAATCAACACAGACTCCTCTTCAAATTTTTCTGGTTCTTGAGTGACCAGAGCTTCAACAATTTCTTGGGTTTCCAGTAGTCGTTGTTTTGACCAGCTTGGTTTTTCGATAATTTCATCAACATCCATTGCTCGAGGACTCTCTTCAATCTCAGGTATTTCCAATACCATTTTATGGATATCTCTCTTTCTCTTAGAACATGTATGTACAACATGATATTTTTCAAGATTTTTCTTCATAAGGTATTTGTCACCGGCCATCATCTGAGTTTCTGGCAGGTGTTTTCCTTGTCTCCAAATCGCTACTCCTTGGTTTTGTTTTTTCCAGGGTACTTCTTTGTGAAACACCGAGAATTTGGATTTTTTTTTGTTACTTCTCTACCCTATTGTTGATCAAACTCATTAGTGTTGGATAACTCTTCTATACCATTCATAGCTTCATCAATTGATGTATTAGGGAGGTTTTTATCGCCCCCTCTCCTTCCTTAAACTCTTAAGACTTAGTGAAATAAGAAGAATACCACACTAGGGTCACATGTGCATTAAATAGATCATTAGGGTCGAAACCCTTGACACTTTCATCTTCTTTTAGGCCAAGTTGGTCAAATTTTCTTGCAGTTCATCGAAATGGGAGATATGCTTTACAACAACTTCTCCAATTCTCTAGGGAAATGGGATGAGTTGCCTTTTTATTTTTTCATTAAACAAGTGCTCCTAGTACTTGTATTACCTGCATACTTTTAAAATATTGTGTAACTGAAAAGAATATTCTTATCCCCTTTTGTGGATAAAGTAAAAGATAAAACACATTTATTATTGATTAGATCAATCCCCTTTTTGTGGATTGATCATGTCGGGCATTGTAATTGACCAAATCCCCTTTTGCAGATTGGTCAAACCCTAATTGTAATATGCAAAGTAAGAAGTCGGCCCCCAGGCAAATTAAAGTGGTTCTAACCACCTAGATTGAGAAGTCGACCCTGCCAGTGAAAAGACACCTTAGTTCAGCACCTGCCAGATTGTATAAATAAGAGAGGCCAACGCCTCATTTGTACACACACTCACTTGTTCATCAATGCGCAAGTATTGAAGGAAGCTGCAGTTACCAGTTGCCGAAAGAAGGAAGAGAGAGAGGTGCATCCTTGGGAGAGGAATTTTTGTATTGTTTGGTTCATTGTCTTGGCATTGTATTGGCTATCTATATTAAGGAAGTTTTGTTGGGTTTTCTTCCCCATGAGGGTTTCCCAGGATAAATGTTGTGTATCTTGTGATTGTGTTTCTCTCAGTGATCCTATCTATGCTATT
>SNQJ01S0074329.1:109140-124553 GCA_010110895.2 Picea sitchensis
GCCATTTATGAAACTTCAATGTAATAGATGAGGTTAGGTGAAGAGGATAAGATCGTAGAGCCCTCTTTTGAAAAGGAGAGGGATCTTTGTAGAGGGGGGTTTTAGAGAAGAAGCATAACTCAGGATAGAGTTAGGATAGGAGGTAGAATAGTTCTTGGAGAGAGCTTGAGAGAAATGGGACTCTGTCGCAGTGCAATTTTTGTAAACATCTGTATAGACACACAAAGATAATAGAAAATAAGTTTTTATTGCATATGGTGTGTTTATGTATTTGTGTTTATTGTTATACTTTTATATGTCATTCATGTTTTGAATGTATGATCTGGTGAAGTATTGTATAAGTTTCAATCGTTTCTCGTCTTTGAATTCTGAGTGAAAGGAGTGCACATTGTCCGCAAGGGGTGTGTTGACAAAGGTGATTTAACCTCAGATAAGCTCAGGAGAGATATCGTTGAACCTTCATCGGCAAAAGTGCAAGGAGTGCACAGGAAGAACTATGTGTTGAGTTCAGAGAGAAATAGAGTTATTGAGAACTTTGTAGAGATCTACAAGGTGTGCATTGAGTAGGAGGAATTCCAGGAGGGTGAGAAGAATTTATTTTCAAAAAATCCTTCGGATCTGAGTTTGATGAAATCCCAGAAACACAAGGAGTGCGTGGGAAATCGAGATCCTCTAAGGATCAAGCTCAGAAGAGATAACACTTTCAGATACTCGGGTCAGCAAGCGAAAGCTCAAAGGCCGAAACCTTTGAACACTGAAAAAAATCTTCCAAGTCAGGAGAAATTGCAAGCTCATGAGGAGGAGTGACAACAATCGTTAGATCAGTTGCAGAGGAAGCGATATGGACTGTCAAAGTCCCAAAGTAACTTGGGACCGTCCATTGTCAAGGAGGACAGGTGGCGTAAGATCCACAACTTCAGAATTTTGTGGACAAGGAGAGCTCATAAACAACCAAAGTAAATCTTGGTTGTTGATCGCCAGTAGGGGTACGTGTCAAGAGGTCAGAGTTTCAGGTGAAATTACTCTGAGAGGAACGAGTGCGTAGGAGTTTAAACTCCCAAATCTCGAAGAGCCGAAGAGCCGAAGCGTCGAAGGGCCGAAGAGCCAAATATCTGAAGCACCGAAGAGCCGAAGAGATGAAGCACCGAAGAGCTGAAGAGCCGAAGAGCCAAAGTGTCGAAGAGCCGAAATGCCGAAGAGACGAAGCGCCAAAGAGTCGAAGAGCCGAAGTGTTGAAAAGACGAAGAGTTGAAGAGACATGGACCATTAGATCCAGAGAGACACATGGAAACAGATCAGAAGCTTCGGGTAAATTGCATTGGGGTTTTAAATGAAAGTTGAAACTTTCGAAACCCGAAGACCCGAAGTGAATCTGGGTCATCATATCCAGAGGAGACGTGGCATGAATTTGTGGACTCCGGGTAAAGTCCTGAAGTAATTCATAGCCGTTAGATCAAGAGAGATGTAGCATAGATATCCGGGTAAAGATCCGAAGTAATCCTCGATCATTAGATCAAGTGGACACGCGTCGGTGGATTATCAACTCTGGATAAAATCCATTGGAGGAAGGCGAGGGTTGATATTTGATATTTTCGAAGTTCGAAAATCCGAATCGACGAGAGTCGTCGATGTGAAGGTGGACACGTGGTGCCAGATCTGGAACTCCGAAAGAAAGTGGAGGAGGCAAAGTTTGAAGACTCGGAGAAGATCTCGATCGTTGATCAAGAAGGGAGTCGTAGGACCATTGATCTCATTGAGGAGGCCAAAGTCTCGAAGCGGAGGTAGAGTCATTGATTGGGGAGAATACATGTCAGTAGATCTTCCACTCTAAAAGATTTCCATACGGGGAAAGGAAAAGTTTGAGAATTGAAAATCCCGAAGGCCGGACGCGTGGAGGAAATCGCAGCTGCACATCTGCAGTGACAGGTGTCAGCAGATCTTCCACTCCGGAAGATATCTACTGAGGAGGAAGCGAGAATTTGATAATTGATATTCCTGAAGGCCAGATTCGCGGAGGAGATCCTGGCCGCATATTTAAAGGGACAGGTGTCGAAAGATATTCCACTTCGTAAGATTGCCATATGGAGGAAGGCAAAGTTTGAGAGTTGAAACTCCTGAAGGTCGGAAAGTTGGAATCAATTGTAGATGTTGATTTGGAAGGGAGCTACATGTCGACAAATCATGGAGATCTGAGATCATGCATGGAAGGAGGAAAGAAGGCAGGAAAGGATATTCGATAGCAGTCGTTGATCGAGAGGCAGCGTCGAGAGGTTGGAGATCAACGGTCGAGTTGGATTGCGGGGCCGAAATATGCCTGGATGTTAATTTTCCTTAAGCGGGCCGCAATTTCAACCACAGTTTTAACAAAGGGATATGTGGCAGTTGGAGGTGAATTACGGGGCGAAAAGTGTATTGGTCTAAAACCACTCTTTCCAAGCCCGCAATTGCATATTTCTGCAAGGTCATAGCCCAAGGGCACATGAAAGAAGGGGCTAATGAAAAAGGAGCTAGCGCCTGAAATTTGACGTTTCAGAAGTGCACAGATAGAGGGTGTTGGTATCACAGGACCTGTGCCTAGAGGAGGAAAAGGGGCATGTGTAATATTAATAGGGGTCTAGCAAAGGACCGAAGAGTCGATCCGACTTAGAAGAAAGAAATATCCTAGACTGGGAGGTCGCAGAACCCCAGTAGGGAAGGGGGGCTACATCAGAATCTATTGGAATGCATCTTCTACGACTACGTGATTTTGCTGCGGAAGATCACAAATTCCAGCACAATCTTCCAAACACTCGTGCCACCTGCACAACAATATCATAACATGACTATTCTTGACTGGTATAGGAATCATTCACATGTATTTAATTATCCAGGAAAGGAAATGTAAATTCATAAAACATGCAAACAACACAACAATATAACATCATACAATATTCCATTCACACATACACACAGGAAGGTTAAATATGTAAATAATCGACATGTTTATTCATCATACATGTTAAAATACAATGACTCAATGACCATATATGAGCTTACAATCTCCATTGGGTTTCTAGGCCAAAGGCCATGGAAACCTCAACCACTCCTCCCTCTCCTATCTCGCGAGATCTCTCCTCTTGTTGGTTCTGCAAGATCCCAAATATTCTCACGCCCTTTCGCCTTCCATCTTCTAATTTTTTATTTCCTCAATAACTCTTTTCTTGTTGCATGTCCTTCTAGCTTCATCCTAGAAACACGTTGACCACTTCTTTTGTAACAACTTTCCCTCTACAACATAACTGTCCATGCACTTGTCCATTCTATAGAAGCACTCCCATCTACCCCACTACTACAATTCCGATCTTAGTAATGATGTCACTCCCTGAAGTGGAGCCATAACTTTATTCGTCGTGTCATCCCCGAGATGACCAAGATGTTCCTACATCAAACACCCCAGGTTTTAAGAAATCATGCCCTCATGCTTACGAGGTAAATCATCCACATCTACAACTATCTAATGCAACTCTCCAACGTTTCACTCCCAACTCTACAATTCTCATCTGATATACACTTCAATCTGCAAGACATATTCCTCTACTGCAGATTCTTTCTTTCAACTCATTGTTGTCATCAATCCACAACAACACAACAATACTTTTATCATAAATATTTAGAATTTTTGTCTTATTCCTGTTGCAACTCGATTTTCTGCAATAGTTCACCTTCTATCACTACTACCCTCTCTGTCTCTATTACTTATTTACCACAAGCACTGGTCAGGTGCTCCTCAACCATCCATCACCTACACAACTCGATCTGAGTCACATCCAATCCAGGACATCCCACTACCCTTTTTCATTTAGTGTACAAAGTGCCTTCAGTGCAGCTAGCCACTCATGCTTGAAGACACACAACATGGAGTCACATGCTCACATGTTACACCTCCATTGACTCAATCCACAACCACAAGCAGACGGTCTCAGTCATAAATTCTGCCAGTGCATACACATTCTTGAAAATAACCAGAGGGATAGTTTCAAAATTATTCTTCTCCATGCAACAACTTCATGCTCGGTCCTCAACAACCTTCAATCTTCTAACATTGTTCTACAACATGTCTTCTTCCTCAGGAGATTTGAAATCTTCTCCTTTCTCTATAAACAACATGTTCATCAACTTCCCCCTGTTCCAGATTGTAGGTTACCGATCTTCAAATCAACAACTTCCTTCATGCTTCATCTTCATGACATCATTTTCTGATCAGACATTTTCTTATACATCTTCATCATCCACAACTATTGTGATTCTGCAATTTCCTGAAATCTTTGCAATTCATTTTCCTACATAGACACAGTCTATTGCATTTTCTTTTCATCCAAGCAAATCCACTTCCATCTGTACCCACAATTTTCTTTCTTCCTGTAAACAAGAAAATAATATGTTAAGGGAAAATAAAATTTCATCTTCACTTCCTCCTTTTCTATGTTACATCCGACACACCCACATGTGCCTCTATCTTCCACTACTATAATTTTTTCCGCGTCTTTGTTCTTCCTCATTTTTCTTAAATTCAGTTCCACTAAAAAATATCTAGTCACCATCTAGTAACAATGCGTTCAATGCTACCAACATGCTCATTTCATGTGGCCATGCCTTCATTCCAATATAACAATCATGGATAACTGCCATCACAACTTCCATCTAATGAATGCTCTCATGACCCACGCTACCTTTTTCATATCAAGATAATAGTCATGGATAACTTCCACCACAACTACCATCTATTTTTAGTAGCCATTTATCTCAAAGAATTTGAGACGAACAAAATTCGCTCACACAAGAATTATCCAAAATACTTGAAATATAACATAATAATCCATGTAGGAATAATGTATTAAATATGAATAGATAAGATGATATACAACTGAAAATGAGGGCTCATTTATATACCCATGCAGGGGTGCCCTTAACCAATAGTCATGTCCTTTGAGACATGTCCTTTCATTATTAATATTTATTATTTATTAATTAATTATTATGTTATGAATATCTATTTTATATGTATATTTATGTTCATAACATTGCCTTCCCCTTAAAAAATGTGTTGTCCTCAAAGCATACTTTATGGAAGACTTATGTCTTTCTCTAGCTTGTAATTATTGTCTCATGCTTCTTCATTATTGAGTTAGTAATCGTTGAGGACCTGAGACGATAGGATCTTCTAAGCACTGAGCAGAACTGTTGAATTGTAAAGGAGTCTTCCCATCCTAATTCAATCTTCTGCAGATTTGGGTTTTTAGAGGGTTCTTGGAAAGAACTTGATACATGTCTACTCCCATGAGTCGCTTCTATTTTGACCCTCACTTGTAGTGGAAGTAATATTCTTTGACATAGTGGTTATTTGTTTTTGTTGATACATTGATTGGTTGAAGTATCGACTTTTGTAATTAGGATGTCGATAAGGCATCCTTGCAACTTGATCTTTATTTCTTATACTTGCATCGTTTTCTTGATTAACTTTTGAAATTGAGTCTTCTTGATATCTCTAGCTTGTTTGTACCTCGATATTTGAAAACTTCTTTACATTAGTTGGATTTTCCTCCTTTTGAGTTGTAAGGTTGATTGGGTCTGTCATTGTTTCTTTATCAACTAATGATGTTTTGTGATCTATCTTTTCTTTTAAAGTCTTCTTATCATGCTTCAACTTTTTAATCTGAGTTAATAAATCTTGATTATGTCGTCTTAATCGTAAAAGTTCTTCCTTATTTTTTGACCTACTGTCTTTTTCTAATTCTAGATTCTCCTTTCTCTCGTCCTTTAAGATTTTAATTTGTTCAAGTAACTTATGGTTAAGGTTCCTTAGGCAGGATATTTCTTCCTCCTTTTCGGTTGATTCCTCCTTGAGACTTTGATTTTCTTGTTCTGAATTTGTATTCCCTTGCTTCTTGTCTTTTGACTTCTTGATTTTAACTAGTAAATTTTGATTATGATTTTTTAATCGTAATATTTCTTCATCTCGTTCTTGTAAGTCTTGGTCCATTTTTTTTCTTTCGGTCTTTAGTTCTTCATTTTGTGCAATGAGTTCCCGAATACACTCTTTGAAGTAACGATTATCTTTCTATGTTAACCCCTTAAAATATTTTTCCTTCTCAATTTCAAACTGTAATTTTTTATTGTTCGCTTTATAATGTCCTAGTTCTCCTTCCAATATTCGTGATTGTATTTATGAATTATCTTGATATTCTTCCATAATAAATGATTTCCCACAAATCGGACAGACACGATTTTGATTTTTAAAATTATCATATACTCAAACTCCATTTCACAAAAAAGACATTTAGTCCAAAATTTCGATTTATATATGGAATTCATTGTTCACGACTTTTATTCTCAAATTACTTCTTCAATAATAAATAGACGAGTTACTTCTTCGAAAGTAAGTACATACGTAAATGTATTGAATGCAAAAGATCCTAAAATACAACTTAATAATAACTCTTTAAACTTTATCACTTTCTTTTTAATATTCTTAAAATCCTTTTTTATGTACTTCCTTTTTGAACTTTTATAAACTTCCAATAATTTAATAAATTTTCACTACTTTCCGCTTTCTCTCCTTACTCAATACTCACTTTATTTTTCCACCATTCTTTATTTTTTCATATACCTTTTTACTTAAATATTTAATATGATGGTGTAAATAGTTTAAAGTCTAACCAATACTACACCTTGCTTATAAGTACTTTTCCTTCTTATAACCTTTTTTATTATATTCTTATTTTCCTTAAATTGAAGTGCCCCGTACACTTTTGTGACATCTTTTCTCACCTTCAATTTATTTAATTAACCACTATATTACGATTATTTTCCTTAATTTCATTCTCCTTCGATAAGGATTTTCTCTTGATATTTTGGAGGGTAACCGATGTTAGTTTGACCAATATGTCACCTTCTACTAAATCAACTTTATAACTTTACTTTCTTGGCATATAATAGTTACACCTTTATATTTTTTATACTTCGATCTTCAACATCTCTTTTACTTGCTATGTAATTTCTTCCACTTAGAAAATATGTTCTTATTTTTATAAATAGACGTATTTTAAGGGAGTGACCTGACTTCTTTTTTATACAATTTTTCCTTTAAAAATAACCTTTGGTTATTCCCACTAATTCGGCTTCCAAACGATGTTACTTATTTATATCTTTCAATGCACACGATCGTACAGACGCGACGTAATGGATGGATAAGATATTAATTTTTTTATTGTTGTACAGATGGGTAAGGAGTACGAATATGTACACCCTCTGACAGATACGGATCTGCAAGGATTAATTGCAACTATGGAGTGTACATACTTTACGACAATAATTGCAAGTCACAGAGTGTATGTACGACAAAAAAGACAACGACTATGTATGCCAACTGAAATGATTGGCAATTGTACAAAAATGCTAGTGTACAGAGTGTGGATGATACAACGGATTGGATGTACAACGGATGGTGCGGATAGCACATTAGAAGATGTTGAGGGTAAACTATTAATTTCTTAATTTGCAACTGTACGAATAGTACGACAATAGTTTTGGACAATAAGTAGATAGAATTTGTACGAAATCTAATTAGGTTATGCAGGCACAATACAGATGAAGCAATGGACTTGAGTTGTTGGCAGCAAACAATCTTGTTGTCAATTCTGAAATTTTTTCAATAGACTTCTGAAAATATAGCTTTTACAACAACGAGCCCCTTTTTTTTCCACTGAAATTCTTGAAATTTAATGGCCAAAAGCCAGTTGTGGTCAATGACCCAACAAAACAAAGAAACTCTGATAATGTTTTTGTAGCTAAGGGACAATGGATTTGTTGCCAAGGGCAATGAAACTTGACCAAGGGTCTCGTGCCCAAAGGCCAAGATCATATTTGCTCTGATACCAAATGAGACGAACAAAGTTCGCTCACACAAGAATTATCCAAAATACTTGTAATATAACATAATAATCCATGTAGGAATAATGTATAAAATATGAATAGATAATATGATATACAACTAAAAATGGGGGCTCGTTTATATACCCACGTAGGGGTTCCCTTAACCAATAGTCATGTCCTTTGAGACATGTCCTTTCATTATTAATAGTTATTATTTATTAATTAATTATTATGTTATGAATATCTATTTATATGTATATTTATGTTCATAACAGACTTCTTCCTTTTCAGCAACAACCTTTTGAACTCTGTTTCATGCAATTTTATGTTCTTTGCTATCTTTTCCCATTTTAGGCTTCATCTTGATGTATGCTACCACTCTATTATCTACATTCTAACTCTTGGTTTCTGCACCTCATTGAACTGCTCACCTTCACATAGAAATTCTCGGGATTTATTTCGTAGCCCTCATCCAAACTACACTTCAAGGGTCCTTTCTCCGGTACTGTCTCATATCATTCTTCCTTCTGCAACACAAGTTGAAACCACATTCTCCCAAGCCTTCTTGCTTTGCAATTTCTTCCATCCAAGAATTGAACCCTACTCTGATATCTTCTCACATTATTTCATCTCTGAGTTGAACTATGCTATGATACCACTTGATGCATTGAGAATCCACCCCTGCTATCAGAGTCCATTTGCAGCCAAAAATTTATTACTTTGTGTGTCATTGGAATCGTTGTTGCCATAATGCTTCTTCGTCATTTCTACATTTTCCTTCTTTTTGATCTGATCATGCCACAACCCCTAGGGTTGTACCTATTCTCCCATGTATCCACGTTTGAGTCTTTGTAGCACCATAACAAATGCTACATAATCACCACTCTGTTGCATATTTACTTGTTGCAACAAGTCTTCTATTGTAACTCGCCTCTACTACAACTCGTCTTCTACTGCAACTTTCCTTCTGCTATGAAAAATATTTTTGTTGCAACTCAACCATCCTCATGTTGCAACTTACATCCTACTGCAACACCCATCTTGTTGCTACAAAACAACTATTATTATCATATGCTTCTGCTACAACACGCATTAGATGTGACACACCTATGTTGTAACATACTTCCTATTGTAGCCTCTTGTTGCAACACATTCTTTTCGACATGCCTTTTGTTTCAACGCGCCTAGGATGTAACACATATGTTACATCCTAGCATGGTCTCACTATATCCTATCACTGTGTCACTCTTCTAGCACATGATGTCACCCCTTTTAGGGTTTTATTATGTATTTTTGTATTTTGACATATTGTTAGAGGAAAATTACGGGGTCGGCCCCACTTACTTTATGTTGTTGACAAATTATGTGGACAAATTGTATTAGGGTGGGCTCATATAAAAACGCCACCCTCATATTTCATTTTATCAGCACTTTGACCTTCTCAAGATAGACTTCTGAATTTTTCTCCCTATAAGGGTTACTAGTTGTTTTATACTCCTGCGCTATGCTTGGAAGATCAATTTCTGGAGGCTCTTTGCTGATTTTGGATGGAATTTTCTGCAATTAGGGTTTTATCTCATGGTTTCTTAGTGAAGAGAATTTTTTGCAATTTTATTCTTATGTTGTTATGTTTCATGGTTAATTTTTTGTTTAATGCTAGACATCTTTCTTCATGAAACCCTAAGAGAAGAACATATGTGCTTCTTCCTCTCACAAGGTAGTTTTTGTCCAAAATTTGTGAAAGAATCCTTGCTAGGGTTAGACTCATAAAGTCCTAAAGTGATATAACTTTAAGATTTTAGTCTTAGAATTTTGGTCTTGACCTAGTTGAAGCTACAAGAAGGGAGTAATGGTTTCTAGGGCCCAAATGTGCTTGCACCCTATAAATCCTTCTCCTAAAGATTCAAACCCTAAGGCCCTAATTTCCTATCACCTTAGAGTTTGAATCCTACCCCTTGGTTTCAAGTAGGCCATCTTCCAATCCTAGTCGCATTTGTTGTTATAAGACTCCATAACCCTTTAAGAAAATGATTTTAAAGAATTCTCATGGTGAATTGATCAACAAACTCTTCCTTTCAACTCTCCTAATAATTATACTAACCTAACTAACACTAACATTAGCAAACTTGTAGGATAATTTTATGATGTTACAAAAGTTTGCTACAACCATCTGATAACACTTTAATTTGCTACATAGACTCTTGAAAAGGTGGCTTAATTTGTTTAGAAGTTGCCTTAAACAATTGGTTATTATTCTAATGGATGTATGCTATGTTTTCATGGTCAATTGTTTCATTTCTGTGTACTAATTGTTATTGTTGTTGTAAATCACTCACTTCTATCATATCATTGTTTACTGTTGCAAATCTACAACAACCATTATAACTTACATTGTCTAGTGTCTTTAAGAGGTATTAATTGCATGTTTGGACTTGGAAATAATCATATATATGTAGTAAATTGTCCTATTTTCGGGTAGGTACTCAAACAACTCCATACGTATTTTCTTACCTTGACCTAGACCTTTCTTTAGGTGATCAAGAGAGGGGGCGATAGGATTGGCTACTATACTTTATACTTTGATCCCTTTAGGTCACCAGGGAAGCCTCCCTGGTGGTGGATCTCTTCCATCACTAAAATGAGGGAAGTTCTTACTAAGATGAAAATGGTAGGATCTTCCATTGCTACGTAAGATATGGAGACTTGTAGTGGGGCTTTGCACAAGTACAAGTCCTGCAATAACAGGTTAGATAGTGATGGAGAAATGACTTCCAATTTTTTTGAGAAGAATTAGTGATGAACTTAAGGAAAAAATGGGGGACATGCCCATCCACAACGAATAAATATTGACCACAACAAATAGTTTTAATTTTAGAGTGTTGAAATTTGTTTCTAGTTTTCTAATTTGGCTACAAATTTGTTTGAAGTAAACAGGTGGGTCCCCATTTGAAATTACATAATTGGCAAGCACATTGCTTTGTCATAGAACAAAATGTGTCCTTGATGAAGCATTTCTTAAATCTTGTTAGAATCATTTATCCAACCCATGACAAGGTATCATACATTTTCCAACTCTTACCATGACAGGTTATTCTGAGTGTTGCATGAATGGGGGACACAAGACATGGGAATTTGTGGGACAATAATGTGTTGGTCTCCCACAACAGGTCTCTTGTAGTGGGAATCCCACATCGCTTGAAAAAATACTAAGTGTCGGGATTGCAAGTTAAGATAAATGACTAAGTAAAGATACACATGCTTGTGGGTCTGCGGACCTGGGAATTTGATAGTAACCTAATCCACAACTCGCATTTGAAAAGGGAAAATGAACAAGTAAACAAAATACTCAGAGTAAACAAAAACAAAGGAAAAAGACTAAGGATTGATGTATATGTACTAACGTTGATCAATGAACATAGATCAACATTCAGATCCAACTACGGGACAATGACCCGGTTGTTGATATTATGGTAGCCGCGGGAGGTATTTACCTCCATGTGTAAACCTAACGAGAATAGAATATTCCAGGAAGCAAGAAGAAACCCTAAATAATTGGTTAAGAACCCTAGAATACAAGTCGACTCAAGAGAATGATTTGTATTAGGTTATTAGCTTCCAAGAGAAGAAGTCGACCAAAAAGGAAATGTTATATACTAACTAATTAGCACCTAGAATGAGAAGTCGACCCAGGCAGTTTGGCAGAAACAGTATAAATATAGGAGGCCAGTATTCATTTTGGCCAGCATTCTCAGAACTGTAGAAGAAACACTTGTGTGCACTGCAGTTGGCCAGTTTGTGCACAAGTTTGGAGGAGAGATGTTGTTGCAGCTGCTGCAGCCAACAGATTTTGGTTTTGGCTTGGACTCTCTCTTGGTTATGGTTTGGACTCTCTAATCAGCTCTTGTTTCTCTTTCTTGTTTCGCTATCCTTGGAGAAAGGTGCATCACCTTTGTTTGGCTATCCAGTCTAGGGTTTCCTTCCGAAATGATTCTTTGTCAAGGTTAAGGTGCTCGGGGGTGGCTTCGGCCTATGGTTGGGTGACAATATTGTTATATTGTCTATGATTAAAATAACACATACATTATATTCTAATAGGTTATGGTCCCACACTATCTTCAGATAGTCTAACTGTTGGAAGATAGATTGGGAGGATTTTCTCAGTTGCAGTTGCAGTTGCAACCAGTTTTTTTGTTGCAGTAACGAAAACCTAACCCTCTCATTGAGGCACATTAAGTGAAGTGATTGACCTAATTTCTGGATATACTAGTGCGCCCTAGCCTAGCGCATCTCCTGGTACTCTTAGCAAGATAAGACGTCAAGTTTGAATTTTTGGTCAAATCTAGGGTTGACCAAGTCAAAGAAACCATGACTTACTCTATGAAGTCAGAAAACAAGTTAGAAGGGGCTTCTAACTTCAGATCATGGAAGAAAAGG
The DNA here is from genome assembly GCA_010110895.2 of Picea sitchensis. Classification (NCBI taxonomy): domain Eukaryota; kingdom Viridiplantae; phylum Streptophyta; class Pinopsida; order Pinales; family Pinaceae; genus Picea; species Picea sitchensis. Next base: position 121,486 of record SNQJ01S0074329.1, read on the forward strand.
ATTGATCTCATCCTTTCCAAGAACAAAGTGTTGGATATTGTGAAAGGAAAGATTGTGGAACCAAAGTTTGAAGAAGGAAAAGAGAAGGAACTGTGGAACGTTGCAGTTATGGAGAAGTTCAAAGACAATGACATCAATGCCCTGAGTATCATAGTGGATTCTATAAAAGACCACTTGATACCCTACATCTCCCATCTTGATTCATCTAAGAAGATGTGTGATGCCCTAACAAACCTCTTCTCAGTCAGAAACATTGGACAAGTAATGAGTCTGAAGAATGAGCTCCGTGACATGAAGATGAATGATGATGACAACATAACATCATACTTTGTGAGAATATATTAGTTGAGATATCAACTACAATCCATTGAAGAGATCATTTCAGAGAAGGAACTGGTAAATATAGTACTCAATGGTATTCCCAAGACATGGGATGCATTTGCCGCAAGCATGAACACAAGGAAGGAGTATCCCACATTTGAAGAACTTTGGACTTGATGTGCACAAAAAGAATCAAGTATCAGTGCAAAAGAGAAACCCCAAGAGAAATACGATGATCAAGCCTTCACAGTAAAGTTCAAGAACTTTAGGAATAAAAAGAAGTTTGGCTCCAGGAAGAAACCAAATCAAGAGAAAGATATGTCAAAAATACAATGCTTCAATTTTTGAAATTATGGTCACCACAAGAATCATTGTCCCGAATTAAAGAAAAGGAAGGAAACACACGAAGCATCAGTTGTCGAAGAAAGGGAACCCTCAAAGAAATCCAAGCAGGACAAAACAGACTTCTTCTTCTAATACAAGGTAACAATACTCTTCATAGTTCTTGTACATACCATGTTTTTTGTACATATCTTGGATATCTATTTCCTAGAAGATAATATGTTCAAAGACAAACTATACCTATGGAAAAACAACAAGATAAGGATTGCTATCACAATGACTATAAGTCAGACAATACACATGAAAGGATGAAGTACATCAACAACCCTTGGTAACAATTCATGTGGAAGTTATTACATAAGTAACAGTTGCAAGATAAGCCAAAATTAGAATCAAAATTGAAGAAACCTAGAAGAAGTAAAGATAGAAAGAAGTCAGCAATCAAGAGGAAATTGGAAAAAGACTTGTGACACCTTGCAGAAGGCAATAAGGATGCAAACAGAAGTGTGGACTCTGTTAGATGGAGGGAGATGATTATATATTTCCAAAAGAAGAGCATGCATTCATGCATGAAGCAAGGATTAGGAGGGAGCTAATCCTAAATTATATGATCCATTGAAGATGATTATGTATCTATCCATGGTAGAAACCATGAAAAGAATCATGTGTTTAGTGTGACTTTAGAAGAAGTTTTCCTCGAAAATAAGTCTTAAAGTATACATGGTTTTCTATACACATCTTGAAAGGAGTAATTTGGAATCTTAAAGACATGGAATCTATAGAAAACTACATGAACCCAAGAGCCAAAGAGAAACATGAGGAAGAACATGAAGATTCCAAGAGAAAAAGAAAATCCAAAAAAAACAGTCATTGTATCGAGAATCACAAGACTACCAGCCTGATCTGGACTCACTAAAAGCAATCAAGCAGAGGAACTGAAAGTTATTATGAAGAACAATGTATGGAACACTTATGAATGTAAGCATTGCGAGATACAAAACTAGAGGTTCTCCCAGATGGAGGGAGAAGACTATGATGATTTCTTGTTCCAATAAACCATACATACCTCTGCATGAGCCAATATATTGTCTGCAATATCCATGGGTTGGAGTTTACATCAGATGAATGCAAAGACTGTTCTCTAGAATAATCGAACAAAAAGCATATGTAGAGCAACCTCAAGGCTTTGAGGTATACCAGAAAGAGACCCTTGTATGCAAATGGAAGAAGATTTTTTATGGATTCAAACAACTTGGTGCAAAGCCTCTCATGCACAATAGAAGCGTGGTGAAAAACTTATGTTGTCTTCCTTATACACACTTGCTAACGTGAGCTAAGTCTGTCTCACTTAGTGTGTCCTTGGAGGCACAGTGCCTAGGTTCACAGCCCATGCTGTCACTTTGACCGGAACCTCTTCTGTCTAGGCTCACTCCTAGGGAAGCCAAGGGGGGTAGTCCCTAGTTTCTAGATTAGTTTTAGAGTTAAGTTCTAGGAGTTAGTTTTAATTTGGTAAGGCTTGGGGGGATTCTAATCTAAGATGCATAAGCAGCAATGCAAGATGCAAGGGTTAGTATGTTAAGCAAGACCTTTTCCTAGGGCAACTAAGACTAGTGCCTAAGATTGGGCAAGGGGTCAACTAAAGTTAAAGGGGGGTTTCTTTACAAGTATGATTACAATATTACTTACAAAAGAATAACTTAATCAAATAAATACTAGATACACGATTTACAATTAGAAGATGCTAGAATACAACAAACAAGCTAACCACTTTACTTATTATGTGTGCAGGATACAAGAAGATCAAAGCATCATACTACATGTATGAGATCATCATCAACACATCATCAATACATCATCAAAAAAGATTTAAGAGTTTCAAGTACAAGTATGATGAAGATGAAGAAGACCCACTCTTAGTTATAAAATCCACAAAATATTTAGAAAATTAAGTCCAAGGTTGAATTGTTTAAATGAGTTAAGGGTTTCTTAAGGTTGAAATATTTTAGTTACCCTTACAAATTATTTCACCAAATCCCCCTCCCCCTATTTCCAAATGATTGTTGGATGCTCAATAAGTGTTGCCACCCTAGCTTCACAAGTCAGCCCGAAAGATTGAGTTCTTACGGAAAGGACGCATCCTGTGCGCCATGAGACCATCCCCAGCCTACACCTTCCGTTGCCCCTCAATCCCCGTTTTAGATGGTGAATATGGTGGTCTAAGGTACCCTAAATAGTCTATTAAGTTATTATATGAATTAGGTATACTTTTAGGAGTGTTTTAGAGTGTTTTAAGAGTTTTATGACACTTTTAAAATGTGAATTAGTGACTTGGCCGAAACTCACTTCAGCCTTAAAGTGTGTTGATTAAGATTATGAAATGAAAGGCATTAACACATATATGCTAT
>SNQJ01S0074330.1:0-10034 GCA_010110895.2 Picea sitchensis
GAAAATGTATGCAGTTGTTAATGTTGAGAATTTGAAATTGTATGAGCCTCCTTTGATTGATGATCAAGGAGAGCATGTTCAGATTCCTTCTATAGATGATTTTTCCCCAGAATATCTTACAAAACTGCATGAAGACACAATCCCTGACAGGAGAATGTGAACTTCAAAACAAGGAAATGTGGAGTATCTTTGAGTTGGTCTTAAAGGTACAAATCCAAGCAAAGCCAAGTGGATTGAGGTTGGAAAGGTGAGGGAGCTATACCCTCATCCTCAGATAGACTGAAAATAGTCTTTTGGAGGTCCAAAAGCTTTCCAATGGGGAGGTGTGATCCAGGGGATCAAATTTTGCTCAAAATTCAAAGTGCTCAGAATTGCTTCAATTTGAATAGGAGTGTAGGCCTCATTGTCACGAACCCAACGCAACTCATTTGGGTTAAAACGAACGTCAGGAGAGAAAGATATCGCGCTCTGTTAAAAATGACAAACAAGCAAAAAAAAGGGATGCTGACTGTACAGTCCGTACAGTCCGTATGGATGCTGACGTGGCAGCAACACGTGGCAAGCCATACGATACATGTCAGGCAGTTGTGTGGAAAGTTGGCATATGACGTGTCTTGTTTGCAGCGAATGGGATAGTGACATGTGTCCCAATCCATGACTGCCACGTGTCACCTATATATTGGTTTAAAAGTTATGCTGGTTGCCGGAGTTGACCCCGTGACCTCCAGGCAGGGTAAAGCCTTGGGAAGGGTCGTCCAACCGGCGTGCCCACATGTGTTACTTAACATATGTATGCGTTTAAATTTATTTGAGTTTTCAATGATGTGAAATGGGGTGTGGACTGGGCCGGGGCTAAGCCCTAACCCATGGTTATATATGTATTTTATACGACCATTGCTATGGGCGGTTAAACCCACGGTTATATATATGTGTTGTGTAACCATTATGGTATGTGCACGGTTATATATATATGACATGTGACCATTGTGGTGTGCGCGCGGTTCAATGCTACAGTTATATATATGGTTTAAACCTTAGCCCTGTTTGTATTGTGCGCGGTCATGTGGTGGCCATGTGCCCGCGGGCCTTGGTGGTTAAGGGCCAGCGCGTAACCATTCGACAATTTGTATTGGTTATGCGGTTGCAACCAGTGCTGAGATTTTCCACATAAAAACATGTGGGGGCTAGGTTGAGGTAACAAGGGTGCATTTTGGTGATCCAAAGACAACAAGTTTGAAGGGGAACTTCTAGGAAGCCTATCTTCTTCAATTTTTGGCCAAACAAGGTGCCGAAAAAGCCCAGTTAGGGGTTTTTGGACATTCTAGAGCCATTGGAGCCATCTATTTGGCATTTTGAGAATTGTAAAGCACATATTTGAGCACTTTGAGAAAACAATACAAAAGATCCATTGGAAGCTGGACCAGGAGATGTAGCCCAAGAGAGGGGTGAACTCCTTTATCATTTGTTGTGTTATGTGTTTTCTATCCACTGTTTATTGCTACTGTTATATGCATCTTGAATGAGTAATTTCTATAAAAGTTATGTTGCAAAATCAATCCATTTTCATTTTAACACATGAATTAAATCTTGCAAATATTTTCAAGAATACAAGTCTTCTTCATTTTTAGATCAGCATACCCCCTTTCCTCTTCCCCTTTAGTGGATTCATATCCCATTTCGTACTCTCTACATCTAACTTCAACCTTTATATAAATTTTGAAACAATATTTACATATCTTTAGTATACCATGGAAATTGTAACACATGGTATATAGAATGGAATACTTACTGCAATTATATGCCTAATAATCCACTAGTTGAGCCTTGGAATTAAGATCCATATTAGGAATCCATACAAGATATTTACATCATTTACATAAGAGGTTGTTTTATATAATATCAATGGTTTAACTCCCATCACTATAAACACTTGTTTATAATTTATACGTAACTCAACCCAATACATCCAAAGGTTCAAAACCTAGATATTGCATTCCCCTGCTCCTTGCAATTACACCATCATCAATGTAGCTTGATATTAGAACAAAAAGTGTATGCCTCTTTCATGACATCCTTTAGCTCCCATGTAGCCTCATCAAAACTAAAGTGCTTCCAGTTCATATTTAGCTTGCACATGCTCGTTTCCAAAGAAACATTAATTTCTTGTAAAGGATGTGCAGTGGCTCTATTTGGAACACTCTCTCTGGTTCACAACCCAATCAATCATGCGCTTATGATCATGTATATATTTCTTAAGAAAAAAAACATGGAAAACATTGTGGGATCTCTTGTTAGCAGGCAACGCAGACCTATATGCAACTATCCCTATCCTATATAGAGTCTAAAATGCCCTGCAATATCTAGGTCCCACCTTGGCACAAACTTCCAAGCTTCAAGGAACTCTTCCTCGAATCCAGTCTAAGGTAAACATGATCCCTAACTTTCAATTTTTTGTCCACCCTAGTATTAATTGCATAATTTTTATGTGTGTATTGTGTTTCCTTAAAATCTTGCTTGATACTAGCAACATCTTGTTCCATCCAATGGATCATTTCCAACCCAAGTATGATTATGTTCATTGGATTATCTCAACTTATTGGAGTACTTCATCGTATGCCATATAAATCCTAGAATAGGGTCATTTTCAATGATGCTTAAATTATGCCCATTGTTATATGAAAACTCCACAAGGTATAATTAATCTTCCCACTTGGACGATTTATCCATCACATACATGCAAATCATGTCTTCGATTGCTTGATTTAATATTTCAATATGCCCATCTATTGGAATATGGTAAGCAACATTCAAACTTAGTTTGGTTCCCAAGCATTCAAAAATGATTTTCCAAAAATTCGAAGTGAACTTTGTATCACTATTTGATTCAATTTTCATGGGAATCCATGCAACTTAAAAATTCCCTTAATGAATATTTTTGCAATATTTGTTTCCTTATGAGTAGAATTTATGGGAATAAAATGAGCTACCTTCATTAATTTATCAACTACAACCATGATAACATCATATTGCTTCATTTTTTTGGAAATATCATTATAAATTCCATCATTATTACTTTACATTTCTATTTGGGAAGTGGAAAAGGTTGCAATGAATCTTCTAGAAGTTAATGCCCATCCTTGATCTACTGACATTTCAAGCATCTTGGAATGTATTCAACAACAACCCTTTTCATTCCAGACCAAAAGTATTGCTTCCTTATTGCAGAAATCATTTTTTGGTATCTTGGATGACTAGAATATGGTATTTTGTGGATTTCATCCATAATAATTGCCACCCACAGGAATATTTTAGAATTTTGGGGGAATTTTTGCTTCCATAGTCCCCTCCACCACCAACTAGGATTTTGCTGAAGGAGGTCAATATTCAATGCTATGTAGCCAAATTTTGGAGTGTAGGATCCAAGAAGGTCCTTTTTCCATACTAATTCATCTTCCCTATCTAATAGTCTGATGTGCCCTCTTCGGAGAGATGAAATGTAGTTCTTCAATAAGACAACATAATTACCATTTAATACCAAATATGTAGCACTTATCCAACCTTGATTCCAGAGTGTAGTTGAGGGGGGATCCGCAAGGTTGGAGACAAGAGAGATGTACTGCCTGTGAAGCTGAATAATTATATCATTTGGTAGTATGTGATAGGTATCACTACCAGGCTAGGGATCTGCACCTATGCGGATGTGATTTCCTTTACCTACCTGCCAAGCCAGTCCTTTCCTTACCACTAAAAAGGATGATATTAATGCTTTACAAATAATCAATCATTGGAAGGTTGTCTTGATTATTGAATGAATCCAATCTTCCATTGTATCCGGGAAGATGTATTTTTGTGTAAATTCCAGTTTCCACAAGCTGGTGATTTATATTAGACTCCAGCATGAGTTTTCCGCCAAATATTTGGAGAACAGTAAAATATTTTTGAGTCCCCAACCTCCCAAGGAGTTTGGTTGCAGTATGCGATCCCATTTCGCCCAGGGCTGAGTCAATTTATCTTTTGATCCAGACCAAATAAAATGAGAAAAATTCCTCCTTATGATCTCCAACACCCCCTTTGGAATCCAGGCCAGTGAAATCCAATAGATTGGAATGGCTTCCAGGATAGATTTGGTTAGAGTAAGTCTTCCTACTCTAGACAACCACCTGAAGCTCCAACCAATTAACATTTTTTCCAGTTTTGTCAGCAGCCATTTCCAATCTTATTTTAGGTAGTTGTTCTGCTTCAATTGAGACCTAAGGTATTTTAGTCCTTCCAAGATATATTGGACTATGTATGGAAATATTCTCCTATAGATGGCCACTTTCTCTCTTTCCATATATGAAATAGTGAGGGTGGATTTTTGAACATTTGTTTGCATCCCTTTAGCCAATCGGAAGAGGGAAAGTATTTCCACTAGGATTTTTGTGTCCCCAACCCTACCACTGCAGAAAATGAGAACATTGTCCATGGACAATAGATGAGTGATCCTCATACCAGGGGAGATATGAATTCCTTGAAAGTCCCCTAATCTGACTGCATTTTCAATAGCCTTACTCAAGCCCTCATCTACCAATAGGAATAGGAGAGGGGACATAGGGAATCCTTGACAAAAACCCCTTTATAAAATGAAGAAGGGGATGCAACCCTATTGATAAGGACTACAAAAGATACTGATGTGATACAATACATCACCCACTTTATGAAGGGGACCTCGATTCCAAAATGAGTAAGTAAGAGCCGGATGTATGACCAATTCACCCGATCATATTATTTTGAAATATTAATATTTAGTATAAATCCCTTTTCTTTTGTTATCTTCATGCTATGCAGGCCTTCCTAGGCTACCCCTATTTCCTCATGAATCTGGTACCCTTCAAGAAACACAAATTGTTCTTTGTAAATGGCTTCTGGTAGTAATGGCTTCAATCACCGAGCTATGATCTTGGAAATAATTTTGTATATACAATTGCAGAGGGGAATTGGCCTAAAATCATTGAAATATTAAGGGTCATCCACCTTAGGAATTAGAGAAATAAAGGTGGTGTTGAAAGGACTGTGAACTTTTCCATTGGTTCTAGATTTCTCAATGACTTTTATAGATCACCTCCAATAAGGTTAAAAAAACCCATGTGGAATTCAATTGTCCAACCATCTGGATCTGGACTTTTATCCTTCTGAAAGATATGAAGAGTTTCTTTTAGTTCTCCTTCAGTGACTTTTGCATTGATTTCCCGATTCCCTTCTTTGTCCATAAATCTAGGAAAGTATAATTCCAATTTTATAATGCCAGCTATCTTCACACACATTTTTTCTTTGAACAAGATATGGAAATCGATTTTACCCATGTTCGTAAGCCCTTTGAAATAAGTGACTTATCTTCCCTCCTGATCCTTTAAAGTCCATATTTTGTTGGTTTCTTTCCACCCGTTTCTGTATGCTTGAAATAATTTTGTATTCTCATCTCTGTTCTCAAGCCAAATTGCTCTACTTTTAAGCCTCCACATTTCTTCTTGATATGACAACAATTGTCTACACCTTGCCTCAAGCCTTTTCACATTGTCTCTAGAGGATTCTAAAGTGAACCCATAATATGAATATTGATATATCAATTCCAATTGTACCTCTATACTTTGGACTTCTTTCTCATCTTCTTTCCGTTTTAAAAATTCCCACGGGATGGCCAAATTTTTTATTCTTCTAATATTTTCTGCAAATTGAACGACAATCGAGTTGCCCTCAAAATCCCTCATTCCAAAATAGTTAGACTTAATCATCTTCTAAAAATCCTCATCCATTAACTACGAAGATTTCAATTAAAAAGGTGAGGCATGATTTTGAGGACCACCTTCAAATTCAAACCAAACTGGGGAGTGGTCTAATTCAACTCCACTCCCAATACATTGATGAAATTGAAATGGAAGTAATACCATGGTTTCATATATCAAGAAGTGGTCCAACCTATTAGCAACATGAGCCTCCCCTACCCTGATATTCCTCCAAGTGGGTAGTAGCTTTAGGGGAGCTATATCAATAATTCCTTTGGAATAGAAAATATTGTTGAATAATGTTGCTTAATTGTCAAGGTGGGCTGAGGGACCCCAAATTTCAGCTTCCCCCAGTGAGAAATTGAAATCGCCTCCAATAATTAGATTGTCAACCTTCAAAAAGTATTTACAAAGCATAAAATTCCCAAAATATGTTCTTATTCGAATGAGGTCCATATACATTGATTATTCAGACCTCTACCCCACTTCCTTCAATTAGAAAGTCCCCTCCCAAGAAAGATTCCAAATCCCATGAGTTCAGAAGATTCATAATCTTAGATCTCTAGCCTAAAAAAAGACCACCTGACCTACCCTAGGCATCTATTCCCAGAAAAGTCCAACCCAGAAGAAGAGAAGTTAGTATCTTGGTGGTCGTGATTTCATCTGCTAAGGTTTCTTGAAATAGAACTACAATAGGCTGGTGTGTTGTTACTAGCCACTTCAGAGAAAATTTATTTTGGGGGCTCACCAAAACCCTACAATTATAGGTGAGGAGTTTCATGGGGGAACCCCTTTGGGGGATTTCACTGCTCTAAGTTCCCCTAGGATTGACCATTTTTTTCCTGAATAAATATCAACCAAAGCACTAGATTGTGCCTTGGAAAAATGTGAATTTATTCCATGACCCTTTTTTGTCTTAAAAATCTTTGGGTTAGGGCCCATTCCTATATTTTCTATTGTGGGAATGGATATTGATATATTATGAAGTTGGAAATGAATGGTCGAGTCCTTGGAGCCATTAGAGGGAGATTCCTCCAATTTCCAAGAAACTAGGGATCCAAGAGGCGACTTGAGATGTAGAGTGCAGTCAAGCAATGTCAGAAAATGGGAATGCGATGGAATGGAGAAATAATTTCATGCAATATTATTTGGGGAAGGGAGATACCGAAGTGAGTGGTTATAGTCCACCATAAAAAATTGAAATATTTAATCAATCCATTAACGCGACGAGAAATACATATGTGCATACCCAATAAATTGTCGATCAATTGTTGATAAGATTCCTCCGGGATGATATTTTTTCTCACCACATCCCCTGAGACTAGAACCAAAACCAAATCATCCCCCTCTGGAGTAGCTAACCCATCAACCAATATGTTAGGGGACTCTACCTGATCACCTATTGGGGTACCCACCCAAGTCAACACTGAGGAGGGAGAGTGGGTTACAACTTCCTTTTGATTCCCTTGATCAGTCCTATTTGTGGAGGAGGGTCGACTATTGTAGAGACTCTACGTGGAATTCCAACAATCCATAAAAACATGACTATATTCGTGGCATATCCCGCACTAGAAAGACACCACTTCATAGTTTAGGATTTGAACCTTGGTCCTTCCCAAGTCTATAAAATTAAGGTATTACCAAATGCCATCCTGAATATTCAATCAGACCAAAATCCTTTCCACCAACATCTCTCACGAATCTATGAATCCCATATCGACAAACAAATACTCCCCCAAACAATTACCAATAGCTTGGAAGCATTTTTCGGTCCAAAGGTGAAGAGAGAGGCCCGACAATCACACCTAGATTGGGATGGAATCTAGGCGATCACTTGCTGCATCGAAGGTGGGGTTCCATAACTTCAATAGGATTGGAGAAGACTTAATTGACTAACGTTTTTGAAGAAAAATCCTTGCCTGGATAGGCTCTGAGAAAATAATTATGAGCCAACCCCTAGAGAGTCAATTAATTTTGGGTGGTGGGTTCAAGGCCGCACCCAAGTTTTTCTCATCCTAGGTATTCAAAGTATTCTTGTTGAAATTTTTACCATACACTTTTTCAACTATGGTTTTATCAACCATCATTTCCACCTCAGACATAATTAGGTCTTCTCGGAGAATGAAATTGGGGTCTGCCTTTGAGGATCCAATGCACTTTCTCTGTTTCCTTCTCCTATTCCCTAGAGCACCTGTCAGACCTTGATATAGTGTTTAATGTGCATTACCTGCAAGATCCCCATAGAAAAATGAATCCCTCTCATTGAGGTTTGAAGGATGTAAGATTGAGGAAATAAACCCTTCCAATGGATCCCTTGACACCTCATCCAGGAACAAACCTTGATCCATATAAGGGTAGAAGAAATCTGATGATGGAACCTGATCCAAAGTCTGTCAGTTCATGAACCCTAATTTCAAACCATCGAATGCCTCTTCCAGGGAGATTTCAGATAAACCTACCAAATCCCCCTAATTAAAGCATGGTGGAAGAGTCATTGTGGGATCAGAACATGACCCGAAGAATTTTTTTGGGGATGACATCAAGAAAAACCCACTGTGAGAAGGGGAGAAGGTTCCCTTAGGTTCTAGAAGAGGTGGACTGCACCTTGGAGCAAAGTGAGGAACTTGTTTGATGATTTTGATGCCCCCAGTCATCACTACCTCACCATTCCTAGCCTCCCCTTCTAGCCAAGAGAATGATCCTGACACTGACCCAGAGAAAACACTAGTAACCCCTAACAACTGAGAGAACAAATCACCCCATGCTTCTGAGGGTTCCACCTCCGCCAGTTGTGCCAGATTGGGGTATATGGGGCTGCTAGTTGTCCCCATCCTGGGTAACATCTCACTCGGATCTGGAGAGTATTTGACTTCATCTTTGTATGTGGCCACTAGATCAACTCTTATCTCTGAGAACTAACCTTTTGAGCTACTACTAAGACTCACAGATTCTTCCACCACTGCTGACTAATGTCGTGGGAAAGTGGAGCCTTGTTAAGCCCTAATATTGAATCATTACCCCTTAATTAGGGCATATTAAATTAGTAATGTTATTTTATTTATGTCGGCTTTAGGCCATTAGTTCTAATTATACTTCCTAGTCTCCTATATATACCAAGGAGACATTTTCATTTTGAATCATCTTGTACTTGAACATTTAAGTGGGGTAAAAGGAGGTTTCCCCCTCGAAGAGGCTTATTATCTGAAATTATCTCTTTTTCAAGGTGTTGAGTACTTTTTCTAAGGTTTTTCTATGCTATATTGATATTTGTTTCTTAACATATGGTATCAGAGCTCAAGGTCTTGGGGTTTCGCTGCTACATTTGAGACACCTTGGAATTTTTGCTATAACATTGTTTCTACAACGTTTCAAAAGGAACGGCTTGGAGGATATTTATTAGATAGATCAAGGTATGTTGGGTTCCAAATTCATCTCTTGGGGTCTTATACTTTCGGAGATACATCCTATACAAGATAGGGTTCTGGAATCATCCTGAACTGAGTCATTGAGGAATTTTCACTATAAAAAAATTTCTTTAATGTTTCAGATCTTAAACTCTAGAGGATATTTACACAAATTAGTAAGGTCTCTGTGGTAAAAATTTCAGCTTCTGGGTCATATTAAATTTGTAGATAGACTCTGTGTAAGATAGGGTATCTAACTAGTCCTATTTACTAGTCTCAAGAAGGTGTTCCAGGTAAAAAAATCATAACATATTCCTAGAGTATCCAAATTGAGTGGGCCTAGTTTCATTGGATCGTGGATAGTTTGTAGTATTTCTAGTGTGAGTTTCAGAATTTTATATCAATTATTTTGTGCGGGGCATGCTATACAAGTGAAATCTCCTATAAAGGCCAAAAATTGGCAAGTTGTGGGGAAGTTACCATAAATTCCAGTTGGCACATACAATTTTGATCAGACCTATGGAATTGTAGAGAATAAATATAATAGAACTACATAAAATAAAGTTTCATACCCATAAGGGACAAAACTTGGGAGAGACAACAGAAGAAAGATTGTCAACCAGAACCACCTCAAAATCAAGGTTCAAAAGTGATACTTGGCCAACATGCCACCCAAAAAGGGAACTTCTACACCAAATAAGCCTCCAGACAATCCCATTTAGAATCTTTATGAAGGTGAAGAAATGCGTAGGGACATAAATGATTTACAAAAGAAGATAGTAACAAAAGATGAAATACAAGAGATGATGGAGGGTTTAAAAGGGGAGATCATGGAAGTATTGAAAAATTTCGTAACAGAGAAGACACC
>SNQJ01S0074330.1:10044-38580 GCA_010110895.2 Picea sitchensis
TACTTGAACATTTAAGTGGGGTAAAATGAGGTTTCCCCCTCGAAGAGGCTTATTATCTGAAATTATCTCTTTTTCAAGGTGTTGAGTACTTTTTCTGAGGTTTTTCTATGCTATATTGATATTTGGTTCTTAACATGCCCTACAATCTTCAGAAAACGTGTGGGATTGGCTAGATAGTTCTTTTCCCAAGGCCATGTCATGAAAAATCATATGACCATAGGTGTGGGCCATAGATATCCATCCCTCATTGTACCCCCAATAAGTTATTGGGTGTGTAATATTGGAGAATCCATAAGTGTATCTCCAATAATAACTAGCAAGACCCGTGAAGGATATCACATTAATAACATTTGTTGAGTTTTGTATCCATATTGTGTTCTCTTAAAACTTTCAAAACCATTAAAAAATGATCCTTTTTCTCTTCTTCAAATTTCAAATAAATTGTAGTATCATCAAAGAAAACAAGCACAAACTTGTCTAAGTATTTATTGAAGACATTGTTTATGAGGCACATGAATGTAGTTGGTGCATTTATGAAATTGAATGACATAACTACAAATTCACAATGAACATACCTTGTTTTGAAGGTTGTCTTGTGGATTTGTTCTTCCTTAATTATGACTTGATGATATCCCTTCTCATTTGGTCAAATACAACAACAATTCAAGAAAATAGAAAGTTGTTATTCACTATTACCTTTTTTAGTTGTCTATAGTTAATGAATGGCTAGAGAGTTCCATAATTCTCTTTGAAAAATACGATGATTTCTCCCCATGGGGATAGACTTAGCCAAATGTATCATTTATCTAGTAACTCTTGCATTTTCATTTTCATCAACATTAGTTTTGAAAAAATCATTCTAAAAGGAAACTTAGACACTAGTGTAATTCCCGGAACAAGATTGATTGAAAACTTAATCTCTTTTTGGGAGTAGTCTTGGACCATCATAGGGAATACATATTTGAATTATTTTAATAAAGGATGTTTCTTGGGATTTGGGCATTTATACTCCAATGGTTCCAATACATAGGTTGTATACCATTGGCACCCCTTTCTAGAGAACTTATTCAATTGCAAGGATGATTTTTTTCTAATAGAGATCACCTTTGGAATACCTAGCATTCTTGAGTTTCCATGTTCACTAATGCAATCAAACATATTATTGTAGTAATATATATTAATTCAATGTTATTCCAACCAATCCACCAATGAGAACATCATATAAACCAAGTGGCAAGATGTTCAAGTTTTCCCATGTGAAGAGCCATTCAGTTCTAACAGACATCTCTCCACCAGTTCCATGATTATTTTCTTGGTTCCAATGGTTAATTGAAATAACCATGACTTAATATTCTTATGATTCTTAAGACACATGGTTTGAAAACTTTAGGAGTAATAGTACTTACTACATCATTCACAATTATAGCCTAACAAATGTTTTGAAAATTCCTAGTGTTCTCCTTTTGGTATGGAACTTTTTTTAGCAAATCATCTTCCTCACATATCCAACATTAAATAGGATCTCTTGGCCCCTTTCCCATTGATTCAACAAATTTATTTCCCCTTCATGCTACTTGATTATGTTGTTAATTATTTGGCTGGTTTTTGTAATGAGGCTTGAACCTTTTCTTTCTTTCGTAAAGATTCTCCTTTTTCTCCTTCCATGCTTTGTGAACCTCTATATTGTTTATGTTATTCTCATATCAATATTTATCCTTTCCAAATTCCTCATCAAAAGTCCCAAAATCATCAAATTCAATCTTCTCCTTGTAGAATTGAGGAAATCCATTTAAGAAGCAATGAATCTTAAACTTCTCATCTATGATGTCCTTGACATATCTAAACAACTCACAGAATTCATTTGCATATTCCTCTGTGGTTATTTTTCGTAACTTTAATTCATGGGATTCCTTGATTTTAACCTTATAGTACTTGTCACGGAGATACTTTTGATAAAGTACTTCTTGAACTACTTCTAGAAAATTTTTCTCTCACTAATTTTCTTAACTTGTTTGATATGTTCTTGCTAAATTGATGCTCTGCAATTATAATCCATAAATGAGGGACTTATATCCCACTCGCTTCACCAACATGGATCCTTTTTGGAATTAAAGTTCTTGTTTCTATCTCGACTGTAATACCCCTAGGATGAACCCCAAATGTAAATGTACATATGTTTTATAGGTTGGTGAAATAATATATTATAGGCCAAAGTTCTTGTGTGATTATTATGTTGGAGAACCTAGATGCTAAAAGGCCGGTGAGCCTATCATTGTAATATGTAATCACTCATATTATTAATAAAATACATCACTATTTTAGACCAATTCAAACAAAAGATTATGGGGGGATAGGATTCAACAAGAGGGAAAGGGGGTTAAGGGATTAAGGAAGAGGGGCTAAGTCAAGGGAGCTCAAGCGAAGAAATAAAATAATATTATTCATAAAGTACTAAGTATTATAACATTATGTTATACTAAGTTCCCAAGGGAAGGGAATGAATTACAGGGGGGGGGAGTTAGTTTTGTTGATCAATTGGGTTGGTTTTCATTGATGTCAACCCTTGAAGAAAGTCGGGTAATGAATTCTGGTACAACAAAGGTTTGGGTAATGGACCCAAGTTTGTTTGATGTACAATGATATGAGTTTTAATATATTTTAAGGTAATACTATTATAGATGGATAGTACATGTCATGCCATTTATGGTGGTATGTGGAACATCACATAAATCCTCACGGTTAGAGATTTATGGCCATGTGAAGTTGGATAACCCTCATGAGTCATCTAGAAGCCCCAAAAGGTCAAAGTAGTCAAAGTGGTTGCAAAGAAAAAATTATTTAAATAATAATGTGAAGTGATGAGTGTACTATAATTCAAAGTGGATATAAAAGAAATTATTTAAATAATAAATTTAATGAAGAAATTACTAACTGGACAAGTGGTTAGAAGTGGGTTAGCCCTAAAATAAGGAAAGTGGATTAAGATGGTTAGAAGGTAACCCCTTGAGGAAGCTACATAAAAGTATAAATAAGAGGAAAGGGTCTCTCATTTTCATGAAACTTGAGCATATTGAATATATACAAGTCACTGAGGTAACCAAAGGATGTCTAAGGTGAATTTCAGAGGGAAGGTGAAGTAAAGAAGGCCAAAATTCAAGGGAGCATAAATTATTTTGATGATGCTTTCTAAGGTATGTTATTTACAAGTCATCTCACCATTTTCGCAATAACTTGTTTTGTAGAATGATTCAGACCACGAAGTCTGGAGCCCATTTAGGAAACATATCCAAGTAGCTATGATCAAAATTCCAACTTGTGGGTCGTTGTATTTTAGGAGTTGCACTCCGTGGAAAATAGGGTTTGTGGCTAGTTTTGAAACTAGTCCAAAACATGTGTTTCTAGTAAAAATGTCATAACTTATTCATAACAGATCCAAATTCAGTAAGACCAAATGTATTGGTTAGAGTAAATTATTTAGTATTATGTGTACTGTTTTTATATCCATGCAAAACATATTCCATGTGGGGCATGCTCTACAAGTTATCTCTCTAGAATAAGCTAGAATTCAATAAGGTATGCCATTTTTTCTATATATCCTTTTTTTCGAGGTTCCAAGTAGTGAAACCTGGAGGAATTGCATAAAAGACACTAAAGAACATTGTGTACTATTTTCAAATATTTATTCATTACAGGTACATAGTTATGATTATTTCAAGTTAGGGTTGTTGAATAATCCAAAATTAGTCATGTGAGACTAAAGTAAAGTTTGATGAAAATACTAGTCTCTTGTATTTAAAGTTAAGGAAGGTTTGAAAGTATGTGATCATATGCACCAGATCTATTACAGAGTTAAAAAACAGATTTGGATGATGAAATTGATGAGGGATTTTGGTTGAGGTATGTTACAGATAGAGGTTGTATAACAATGAGGTTATGGCACATGGTTTGATGTAATGGTTTATGGTATTGGGTTTATGGATAGAGTGATGAATTATTAGATAAATTTTTATGGTTATATTGGTGTATGGTTGAGGTACATGTTGGGTACATGGTTGAGACAAGTAGTTTATGAGTTGGCACATACATGAGGTGTATAGTTGATGATGTTGGTACATATTGATGAGTCATAGTTTATGTGTATTTGATGCATGATTGATACATATTTGGTGCATGGTTGATGCTCTCATTGATGGTAAAAGTTGAGGTACAAGTTGGTGCATGGTTGATGCACGTTTTTATGGTACATGTTGATTACAGGTTGTTTGGTACAGGTTTTTATAGGTTATTTGGTGCATGGTTGATGCACTCGTTGATGGTATAGATTGAGGTACAGGTTGGTGCATTGTGGATGCACTTGTTTATCGTACATGTTGATTACAAGTTGTTTGGTACATGTTGTTTGGTGCAATTTGATTGGTACATGTTTACAATAGTATATCTCGCGGTGATAGTGTGACAGTGATTCAATCATTCTACTTCTACATCAGGGAGGTTGGATGGGGCAAGGACAGGTGGTTGTAGCCACCTTCCGGTTGTAGCTGGAGAACATAGGGGGTTGTAGCCTCCTTCTGGTTGTAGCCAGAGAATTGTGTAGTTGGATCTTACCTCAAGTTGTAGCCTGAGAAACTAGGGAGATGGAGCCTCCTTCCAGTTGAAATTGGAAAACAAAGGATGTTGGTGCTTCCAATGAATGTAATTCTTAAATACATATAAAAAATACATGATGTGGTTTTCTCCCACTTTGGGTTTCCACATAAAAACATTGATGTATTGTGTATGTGTATGATTGCTCATTTGTTCATTTTTTATTTACTCTGCAACTATTGGATGATATTGTTGCATTGATATAAAACTTGCATTTTATGGTTAAAAAGGATTAAATTTCTCTATTACTGATTCACCCCCCCTCTCATTAATCCAACAATTGGGATTAGAAAAGATTCCTTCAAGAAACAATTTAACCATTGGAAGGAGATTATCGATTATTATGAGAATGGAGTACCATTGTTCAATGGTCATAATGGTTTAAAGTATGAGATGTGGAGTGGAAGGATGAAAGTATTGTTATAGGCACAAGGGTATTATATTTGGCTATCAATCGTTATAGGATATGATAGTTCAAAAAGGGAAAAGACTGCAAACAATAAGGAATTGAAGAAGAATAAAAAAAATAGCAATGGATTTCATCTGGGAAGGATTACCTAATCCATTAAGAAAAAAGGTTGGTAAATGTTCATCAGGAAAAGAAATTTGGGATAAGTTACATGATATATATTCTTCACCCATCACAGATTCTGAAAATGCCAAAGAATATGCAGGTACATCTCAAGAAGAAATATGTTCACCATGTCAAACAGATTTTGAAGATGAAAATTACATAATCAACAGAGGTATGTTGTTTTTTTTTAATTGTGAAAAACACAGACATATTGAAATAAAATTTGGTGAAGGAAATGAGACAGAAAAACTAATTGAAAAAGAAGAGAATTATGAAGAAAAATTGATTAGTGCTTTAGATATACTAAAAGAAAGAGAAGAAAACAAGTCACTCAAGAAATAATTGATAAAACAAAAGGAAAGTGTTCACATTTTTTAAGAAGCCCAACATGTCATCGAGAACTTAAGAACTCAGCTAGATGAATCCCGAAAGATTGAAGAAAATCTTGAATATCAAAAGAAACATTTGGAAGACAGCATAGCAACAGAGAATGAAGAAGCAAAAATGAGAGAGAATATATTGATAGATCATCTTAAGGAAATAACTAACGATCTAAACCAGCTTGAGGCATAGTTTGGTCAAGAAGAGAAAGGACTTGAAGAAGAAATAATCACATTAAAAATATCACTTGAAGAAGCAAAAAGAAGAGAAGAAGTCATGAAGTCTTAGACAATGAATAAATAAGAAAAGGTTGAGAATCATGAAGAAGAAGTTGTCACATTGAGAAGTAAAATCGTCAAGCTCAACAAGAATGTTGAAGAGACAGAAACATCCACATCATTTATAGAGAATGAAGAGAAGCACTCTAGGTTGCTAGAAAAGAAGAATGAAGAAAATAGAAAGAGTTATGCAGAAGTAATCAAAGGAAGGTATCATGGTCAACTAGAATCTAAGAAAATTATTGAAGATACATCTTCAAGAAGACCATACATGCTCAAGACACAAAGAAGCTTCAATCATGATCATGATCAGCCAAGGAAGAAATTCATAAGGACTACACCACAAAGAAGATCATTCACTACCAGATATGGAAATTTCTTTTATGGTCATTGTTTTTATTATACTAATTTTGGACATAAGGTTGCAGATTGCAGGGATTATAAAATAAATGTTTAAGCAAGAAATGCCCATGTGTCCCCACGTGACATTGAATGTTACAAATGCCATAACTATGGACACATAGCTAGTGATTGTATAAAAATTATTGATACTTCCATGAAAGAGAACACTGATATCAGATATAAGAAAGTATGGATAAGAAAACACGAAGAACAGGTGAACAAAGACCAGGTCCAAGAGCTCGCAAGATTGGAAATAAAACGAGATGAAGAAAATTCTACAGAGAAAAGGAAAGATGTCAGATACATAAAGGTTTGGAAAATAACTAAAAGAAAAGAAGGACAGATAAATAAGGAACATGTTCAAGAGATTTTACTTTTAGGCATTGTAGTGAAATTTGAATCCACAGACAGAAGGAAAGAAGTCAGATCTCAGAGAGATGATGAATCTACCAATGAAGATGGTGATGAATACACATCATAGCAGGAATTGTTATGAGCCATCTGACTTAGAGAATCTTAAATAATATGAATAATGGACATGGGGAGTCTATGCGGTAGCTGAGATAGACTAGAGAACCATCCTATGAGTATATTGCAGAGTTTGAGTAGACATATTCAGTGCATTCAGTTAGCAGAAGTACAATATGATAGATCAATCAGTTTTAGTAGTACTTTATGATAGTACAATGACATATGAGTCAAAATTATGGATAGTTGTGTAATAGAGTCTTGGATAGTATGGAAATAGATGGATTCGTAAGAACACTTAACAAGTTTGGAAAGATATATGACAGTGGATGAGAGAATGGATTCCAAATTGATAGATATTTTTTGGACACATGAAGTCCATACACCAGTTCACATTCCAAACAGATTAATGCTTAGAAACAAAAATGACAAAACTCCCTACTGTTGTGGGTGGGAAATCCCTCCTATGGACTAGCATTAAAGGTTTTATAATGCATGCATAAATGACCTAAGGTCTCCTAATTTCTACCAACATCCCAATCATAAACCCCATTATTCATATGCAGATTCAAGGTTAAAGAGATCCAGTTACCGTACTTTAGTTTATGTGTTTGATGTCGATCCCTTTAACGCTTGGTCACTCTTTGACTGCAACTCTCCTCCCAACACTGACCTGCATTCACAAAAGACAAACAAAAAACTCCACATGCATATGATCTATAAACTAATGGGTTAGATATTCTATCAAAATATAATCAAATTTAAATATGGACAATATCATATGGCGGGACAGGAAAAGTAATTCTTTTATTAATCTCACAAGAGTAAACTTACAATAGTGAGATCGACCACTACTCCTCGAATCTGGTCTTGGGATCCTCTTCAAATGTGCTCCAACTTATTATGTAAATGCTTCTCTTCACACAATAGTTGCAAAAGGTTGGGGCAAGGGGAATACTAAATCGGGTATAGTTTATTTGCTATGGTTTTCCTCCTTCCAATTGGGACCCCTACCCCTTCTTTTATAGGCTAGAAAGGGCTAGGTATTTGGTTGAGTGAGCGACTATGGACGGTTAGTCGATTTAGTTAACTTACCCAAAACTGTGTGTTCCATCTACAACTTTCCATTTTTTCGTTCTTTTTAGGTATACATGGGTTGTAGTGGGTTAGCCTACATACATGCGTGTGCAGTAGTGGAGCAGGGCGCGTATGCCTTCAAAAAGAGTTTTTTTTAAGAAGTTGTTCAGTAGTGGCTTGACAAAGAAGTCAAATGAGATGGCTTGATGCTAGGTAAGCATGTCTGGTGAAATTTAGGGTTATAACATATGCCCCCTAATGTGTGAGGTCAGAAGAGCATCTAATGGCCAAAATACATTATCAATCTTCACCAACGTACCAAACAAGTGAGCCCAGGGACTAGAATTTTGGAGGTGCCATCTGCAAAATAACATTTTTCTCACCAAGGTGGGCATACTCGGAATGAAATAAAATCATGGCTACCAATCAAATACACTGTAGATCCATGTCGTATAACTATATAAAGTTTATTCACGAGCAATACACAACAGAGCTACATCTCAAAATAAAAAATATATACATGTATAGTATCCATCTTCAAGAAGTGAATAAGGCCTGATGGATAGATATGAGGCCTTCAGAGCTCAAGCAATAGCTTCAAAATCTTCAAAAATCAGGTAGGAGTGTAATATGAGTGTATGAATTCACTACCCAGAGGTCTTCGATGGCTTATCAGGAATGGACCAGAGGATTTTGATGATCAGGTTGAGGGCTTCATGGATTTTGAACAAAGGCTTGATTAGGCTTTTGGGATGATCGGGCATGAGGGTAAGAGACAATGTTCAGAGGGGGATGACTCAATATTGGTAATAAATTCCCTTGGAAAATAGCACGACATAAGATGAGACTAAGAAAGCATGATATTTTGACATAAGTTCATGATGCAGGAGGCACCGCAAACTCTCCATATGTTTGGAAGAATAACGAAACGGAGGAGGACACAACTCTATGTAGCGAGAACAACTTCCTAATGCCATATTAAATACTAGGGCTTGACGAACAAATGGAAGAATGTGCTTTTTCCAAGGGCAACTCATTGTGCTGCCAATAAAAAGAAAATACTTTTCCCTTCCTCTTTTTGGGGTATATTTGATTTTTTTGTCTTTTTCAATAATTTTGGAAATCTTGAAAAACAATAAAATAATGCTATGTTACAAAAGAGGATCGAGTGTCACAAACATACTAGTTCCAAGTGCACAGAATAGAGGGATACTCAGGGAAAACGGACATATGCAGGAAAAGGACACTTGGGAAAAATCCTCCAGGGGCCAAAGGTGTCAAGACGTAGAGGCAAAGTGCTACAGGGCTTGCGTATAAGGCATGCTTCAGATGGTTCAGTTGAGAGAAACATGGAGCCGACATTAGGCCAAAGAGGCAGGTATGCGAATGCGATTAATAAGACACACAAGGGTAATGTTCTTCGATGTAATTTTAACAAGCCCAAAGAAGGTAAGCTCAACAGTTTTTCATATTTAGAGGGTTTGAAAAAAAATGTAAAAAGAGACTCCACTGGGGTACCTTTTTCTAAGATAGTCTAGTTGGTTTGAAAATGGGTAAATTATCATCAAAAATACATCTATTCAAAACCATTTTAACGAGTGTGATAAAGACAGATCACTCGACAATTTTTTCATTTTTAAGGAGTCTGGAAAAATCTTAACTATGGACTTTGTTGGGAATGTGAAATAATAAGGTCACTCGACGATCTTTTCAATTTTACGGAGTCTGAAAAGAGATTAAATATGAACTCCATGGGGGTTCCTTTTTCGTAATTTAGTCCTTCAGGCCCGAAAAAGGGTTAAAATCATACCTGAGAGTACTCTTCAAGGGAACTGAGGCTCCTAGAGTATACCTTTGTTCATACAATTGACCATCCAGACCAAAAAAGGGGTAAACTACTGTTGGATAGATGTGACTTCAAATTTTAGTTTAGCGAGAGTGAAGGTCAACAAGATTTCTCGACAATCTTTTCATTTTTAGAGGGTCTGAAAAGGGCTTAAAGGAAGACCTGTGGGAGCTACGACTCATGTATGAAACTGGCTCAGGTAGATCCCACTACCAGGCTTAGACCAAGAGTCTCTCCGATACTCAACTTGGAAAGTCTCCCAAAAGGGAAGAAAACACAAACCACAGTGTAAGTCCTCCCTCGGTATAGAAGCCATAGTCATGGCTTCAAGGATAGCTTCATCTGAAGGCAATTCAAAATCCTAGAAATCATGCAAAAGAGGGTCGACAGTTCCAAAGGATGAAGTAAACTGACCATACTCCATATAACGATGGAGGATCTGGGTGGGACTGGCAGAGTCTATCAATGAATAATCACAAGCACAAGGGCTTGAGGATCTACAAACAATGAGATCAAACTCAGAAGGAGACTCAAGATCACTTGGACCAAGAGAGGGAAGCAAGGGATCCCATGCCCTAATTGGATAAACCAATGGATCAATTGCTGAGACTAAGTCTCGAGAAGGTAAACATGATTGCAAATGTTCCTTCCTAGAAGCAATTGAACACCGAGGATAAGACACCACATAATTAACCTGTAGTGTGGTAGAGTCTACATGAACACTAGGAACATATAAAGGGGTAGTCTAAACTAATGCCGAATTAGGATGGTGATTATCAGATGCCAGCTAGTTGATATTGACAATGCTTCCATTGTGCAGGAAATGCATCACCCGAAAGAGTGTAGACACCACAACATTCATAGCATATACATAATCACGCCCAAGAAGCATATTAAAATATAACGAGCCTTGCACTACTATAACATCAACAAGGACAGTCTTCCCACCTAACGAGATAGGAAACTGAAGAAGAACCCCCAAATCTTCACTAGGACATCTTTCAATGCCAACAACTCATGTGAAGTAGATACAAACTTGGGAGATCCCAAGACTTTCCAAACCGAGGAGGATAAAATACTTACAGAGGATCCTTTATCCACAATACATCGATAGATGTTTGTTGAATTAACTTCAACCCTTATTTGAAAAGGTGCATAAGAAGGAAGACAAGGCTCAACAATATCATTCCAATCAAAGGAAACCATCCTAGGGCTTGGAGGGGGTGTTCTCGGAGTGAGCAGAATGTCCCCTTGTTCTGAAAGTATGAAACTGGAAATGCTAAAAACATAGTCAGTAGACACTTTAATCCCCAAGAGAGGAGTGGAATCAGTCGAAGATGGCATCGATGTGACCACTTTGGTAGACTCAACACTCTCCAAGATAAGAGTGGGATTAGTCGAAGATCACGATGACATGACCACTTTCTCAACCAATGACTGTATAGGCTACGAGACTACATGGTCTAAAGGCACCTCACCTCTCAAAAGAGGAGTGGGATCAGCCGATGACTGCATCAGCATGACCACTTTCTCAACCAATGGTTGAATAGGCTGAGAGACTACAAGGTCTAAAGGGACCTCACCCCCCAAAAGAGGAGTGGGATCAGTCGATGACTGCATCGGCATGACCACTTTCTCAACCAATGGATGAAAAGGTTGAGAGACTATAAGGTCTAAAGGCCCCTCTCCCCCCAAAAGAGGAGTGGGATCAGTCGATGACTGCATCAACATGACCACTTTCTCAACCAATGGTTGAATAGAATGCGAGGAAACCTCAGAAGACTCAGAATTAGAAGAGCTTGTAGACAAAGACCACAATATTTGTACCTCTAGAAGTCCAGGGCATAAATGAGTAAGGTGATCTCCCTTGAAAATATTACAAGGGAACTTAGGTTTACATCCTATCCATATAGGTTTTTCAATAGAATCAATGCCCCCGACATGACTAGTAGTGGTTGGTTGCACATCTCCAACATGACTTGAAGAGGTTGGTGATGGGTCAATAACATGAATCACAAAGGCTACCGACCTATTGCCAGTATGAATAGCAGGGACTGGATTTTTCCCTCCAGCATGACTTGCAGAGGGTGGGTGCTTTCCCCCAATATAACTTGTAGAGGCTGGGTGCTAGTCTTCAACGTGACTTGCAGAGGTTGTCGACCTATCTCCAACATGACTCGCAGAGGTTGGTGATTTCTTCTTCCTATTCTTCATCTTTCTATTTCGTTTAGACTTTTGGTTACTAGTTACTCTACTTTCACCAGAGGGGGGAGAAGGAGGAGGATAAGACTTTCCTGACAAAGGAACATAAACATGATGCCCATGATATAAGGTGCTTAATTGAGAAGCATCAAGAGAATTCAAGACATTTGGAATGGTACCCAACCAAACCGATAGTCCAACATTCAACCCAGGAATGTACAAAGTGGCCATCAAAGGGACACCAATGTTTCCGAAGAAGGGAAAAGCACAAGAATCCCCTTGCGAAGGGGCTCCTTGATTGGTATGGTCAAAAAATTTAGCCATGAATATCTTATGCACACGTTCTCCCCTTGTGGGATCGTTCAAGTCCATAAAAGTCTCACACACTAACTCTGGAAAACCAGTGTTATCAAAACAACGCCTATAAAGAGGCGGATCCACGTTTCTAAGTGGAAGAATAAAAATTCCTCACGAATGACAGAGTGGGAGGTCTACCACCCTAGGTCGAAGACCCAAATCAATGACTGACTAAGTCACTATGGAAAACTAGGGAGCACATAGCACACACTAAAAGTTCCTAAAGGAAACTCAAGCAAACGACTAATTAGTTGGAAGAGCAGTTACACCAGCCAACACTAGAGAAACTTATGGGTGCAAGTGAAAATATGGAAGCACCCTCTGGGTATACTTTGCAAAGCATGGCCCAATGTCTTTCCTAGGTACTATGGTATACCCCCGCAGTCACCTGTGTAACTCCCTAAAATAAAGGAAACTAGGTTTCCAGCGCACGAACACTCACCAGGCGGGTACAGTTGACAGTTAAGTAGACCACAATGAGCAAGGTATCAAGCTCGAAACCTATCAAGGGTATCAAAATAAAGTGTTCTAGAATATGATTGAGGACCTCGAATGGATTCGAGACCCATGAAGCTCTATGGAAAATGTGATCAATGAAATCCCAAGATAATCCCTTTATATGTGTTCTCCACTACGCTTGATCTGACTTTGGAGGGGTTATCTCCACTACCTTTCCATGCATGACCTTGTGTTTAGCCCCTATGTTATAGGGGGGTCCTGGATAATGTCCATGTCACTACAATTTAACAATCCTAACTCAGACTCCAATGTTTGGTTAAACGGCCTTGAAGAGTTTCCTTTCCAACCTAATTCAAGGCCCTAACCCTAAACTAGTTGGTTGATCCTACAAACATAAAAGTCTAATTATTTTTAATTAGCGTTATTTTTAAATCTTGATTTACTCAAAAGGGGTACATAGTGCAACTAATGTTGTTAAGACTCTTTTTGAAAAATGATGAAACTTACATGAACACTGGCAAAGAATGACTATATTTCTTATTTTTTTCTTTTTGAAATTCTTTTAAAATTAGAAGAAAACACAACGCTATGCTAATTTCTTTTTCTTTTTCAAATAACAATGCAAAGAAAATGCCAGGAAAGAAAGAGATCTAAAAAACTAATTTTTTTTTATATTTTCTTCCAATCAAAGAAGAAATAACAAAATATTTTAAAAGAAGTTGATGAATGCAACTCATTTTTCTTAAAATTTCAAGCTAAAAATAAGTTAAAAAAGATAGGAAACACATAAAATCTTTTAAATGAAAAATCAAGCTATGTTGGAATACAACCTAGGCTAAAACTGCTTATGACAGAGACCAGAAAGAAACAATAAAAGCTTGACAGGGAAGAGGATGACTGCCTCCTCAAAATTTTCCAGACAGACACGCGACTGTCACTTCAATAACCAGTGTATACATGTGGGTTTCCCAAAGACAGGACTGTATGCACGCGTGTAGGACGTGTGTGCCCCTATTTCTCCTCAAAAGAAGCAATACAAACAGCTAAGCTCAGGTAGGGAGTATTGGTATTGAGGACCAGAACCCCTTAAAGGTACAGAAACTTACTCTTAATAGAAAAATATGCAAGAAAACATTAGCAAAACAAAGCTAACCTGAGGTCTTACCTAACTACCGACTGCACATAGAGACCAGGAAAGGATCCAAAAGACCCCTAAGAAATATCAATTCTGACATGGGAGAGGATGACTGCCTCTTCCTGAGAAGGATATTCTAGATTTTCAGACACGCAGCTAACACTTCAGCAGCATGCATACATATGCAGGTTGACTAAAGGTAGGGTGTGTGCACACATGGGCTGCCCTTCTACAGGGTGCGTATGACTCTGAGTTTTTCAAAAACAGAAAAAGAAACAGTCTGGTAAGCAAGGTAGGGAGTACTAGTATTGAGAACCAAAATCCATGAACACTCAGACTCTTGCAAAGAAAAAACAAAAGCAATAAAATGAATTTTAAAATACCCAACAAGGCCTCCCCAAATAACCTTAGAGACTTCCCCAGTACGGTCACCAATTATGTTGTGGGTGAGAAATCCCTCCTACGGACTAGCATTAAGGGTTTTATCATGCATGCAAAAATGACCTAAAGTATTCTACTTTCTACCAACATCCCAATCATAAACCCCATTATTCATATGCAGATTCAAGGTTAAAGAGATCCAGTTACTGTACCTTAGTTTTCATGTTTGATGTCGATCCCTTTAATGCTTGGTCACTCTTTGACTGAAACTCTCCTCCTAGTGCTGACCTACATTCACAAAATACAAACAAATAACTCTGCATGCATATGATCTATAAACTAATGGGTTAGAGATTCTATCAAAATTTAATCAAATTTAAATATGGGCAATCTCATATGGCAGGACAGGAAAAGTACTTCTTTTATTAATCTCACAAGAGTAACATCACAATAGTGAGATCGGCCACTGCTCCTCTAATATGGTCCTGGAATCCTCTTCAACTATGCTCCAACTACTTATGTATATGCTTCTCTTCACACAATAGTTGCAAAAGGTTGGGGCAAGGGGAATACTAAATCAGGTATAGTTTCTTTGCTATGATTTTCCTCCTTCCAAATGGGACCCCTACCCCTTCTTTTATAGGCTATAAAGGGCTAGGTATTTGGTCGAGTGACTGACTATGTACGGTTAGTTGATTTAGTTAACTTACCCAAAATTGTGTGTTCCCTCTACAACTTTCCATTTTTTCATGTTTTTTAGGTATACGCGGGCTATAGTGGGTCAACCAGCGTACACATGCGTGTAGTAGTGGATCAGGGCACATATGCCTTCAAAAAGAGTGTTTTTTAAGAAGTTGTTCTGTAGTGGCTTGGAAAAGATGTCAAATGAGATGGCCTGATGCCAGGTAATCATGTCTAGTGCAATTTAGGGTTATAACACCTATGAGCTATGGAAATGAAGACCAATAAATGTGAAGCACTTCAGAGTATTTAGAAGCAATTGCTACATAAAAAGAGAAGATGGCAGAATGGGAAATTTTAACTCTCGTGTGGAAAAAGGAGTACTTGTTGATTACTCAAGTACAAGGAAAGCATACAAGTGTTACAATACGATATTGAACAAATTTATGGAAAGAATCAATGTAACAATTGATGAAATAGGTGGACGAGAATCAAAGGAAGAAGAAATTGAATGAAGATGGACATGTTACAAGGAACAAAGATAGATTCATATGTAAAGGATATGCACAGGTTGAAGGAATCAAATTTGAAGAAACATTTGCCCATGTTTCCAGAATGGAAGCAATCCGATTTCTCTTAGTTTATGCATGCTCCAAGAATATTAAAGTGTATCATATGGATCTGAAATCAACTTTTCTGAATGGGGAACTTGAAGAAGAAGTCTACATCGAACAACCAAAAGGATTCCAGTTGTCATAGAATGCAAATTATGTGTGTAAATTAAATAAGGCCTTGTATGGTATAACACAGGATCCTAGAGCATGGTACTCTAGACTAGATAAATTTCTACAGTAGGCAGGTTTCAGAAAAGGAAGTGAAAACAACAACCTGTACATCAAGGTAACTCAAGATAGTATTTTATTAATTGAAGTTTATGTTGATGATATTATTTTTGGAAGTAATGATTATAGGTTAAGCCAACAATTTTCAATGGATATGCATAATGAATTTGAAATGTCATTAATCAGAGAACTATCCTTCTTTATGAGTCTTCAGATATGTCAAAGAAACCAATGAATTTTTATTTATCAAACTAAGTATATCAGATAAATGATAAAGAAGTTCAGAATGGAAGATTGCAAACTAGTTATCACTCCTATGCAAACCAATTGCAAGTTGAGCAGAGATGATGATTCAAAGTCTACAGAACAGAGTAAATACATGTCAATGATTGGTGTCTTGCTATATGTGACAACATCTAGACTAGATGTAATGTAGGAAGTTGGACAGGTGGCATGATTTCAAGCAACACAAAAGGAATCACATGTCTTAGTAGTGAAGAGGATTTTTAGATATCTCAAACGAACAAAAGAGTTTGGATTATGGTATCCAAAAGGAAATGATCTATCACTTATTTCCTACATAGATGCAGATTGGGAAAGTTGCATTGATCACCAAAGAAGCACCAGTGGAGCAATGTTCTACTTGGGTGAGTGTTTAGTATCTTTGCTAAGAAAGAAAAAATCATCAATATCTTTATCTACATTCGAAGCAGAGTACATTGCAGTAGCAGGATGTTGTACACAGGTTCTATGGATGAAACAAAGTTTGACAGATATATAGTTTGAGTATTATGAGCCCATTCCAATCTATTTTGACAATACAAGCACCATTAGTATCTCAAAGAACCCAGTGATGCACTCCAAGATGAAGCACATTCCAACCAAGTATCACTTTCTACAAGAACATGTTGCATATAAGAAAATCAGAGTTGAATATGTGGGAGCAAAAGAACAAGTGGAAAACATCTTTATAAAAATGCTTCCATGAGAATCCTTTTAGTATCTTCGCCAGAGACTCAGAGTAATTTCTACTCCAAAATGAATTATTTTGAATGCTTATCTTATATTTTTTAGGTTTACATAAGGAAGCACCTTAAAGAGGACAATTAAGGTTGGGATATCATTTTTAGGAAGAGTTTAGTCAAGGGGAGTATCCCCAAGGACAGTTCAGTTAGGGGAGCAACCCCATATGGAAAGTTAACTTTTCCATTGATGACAAAGAGGGAGAGATTTATCAGATGCAGGATAGAGAGTTAGATGCTTGGACAAACAGCACAAAGCCATGGTTTCAGGGGGAGCGATGGTCATAGGGAGAGAATGAGTGATATGAATTTAGTATTTCATCAAAGTGTTTCCATAAATTCCAAAGGGGGATATTGTTGATTAATTGGGTTGGTTGTTATTGATGTCAACCCTTGAAGAAATTTCGGTAGCGAAGTCTGGTAGCACAGAGGTTTGGGTAATGGACCCAAGTTTGTTTGATGTATAATGGTATGAGTTTTAATATATTTGAAAGTAATACTTTTCTATATGGATATTACATGTCATTCCATTTTAGGTGGTATGTGGTTGCAAAGTAGTCAAACTGGTTGCAAAGAAGAAATTATTTAAATAATAAAGTGAAGTGATGAGTGTACTATAAGTCAAATTGGATACAAAATAAATTGTTTACATAATAAAGTTAATGGAGAAATTACTAACTAGAAAAGTGGTTAGAAGTGGGTTAGCCCTAAAATAAGGAAAGTGATTTAAGATGGCTAGAAGGTAACCCCTTGAAGAAGCTACATAAAAGTATAAATAAGAGGTAAGGGTCTCTCATTTTAATGACACTTTAGATTATTGAATATCTACAAGTGATTGAGGTAACCAAAGGATATCTAAGGCAAATTTCAAAGGGAAGGTGAAGTAAATAAGGCCAAAATTCAATGGAGGATAAATTATTTTGATGATTCTTTCTAAGGTATGTTATCTACAGGTCATCTCACCATTTTCAGAATAATTTTTTTTCTATAATGATTCAGACCGCGAATATAGAGGTTATTAATTAAGCATATCCAAGTAGTTTTGATAAAAAAAATTAGCTTGTGGGTCATTGTATTTTTGGATTTACACTCCGTTAAAAATAGGGTTTGTGGCTAGTCTTGAAACTAGTCTAAAACAGGTGTTTCGGGTAAAAACGTCATAACTTATTCATAACATATCCAAATTTAGTAATACCAAATTTATTGGTTAGAGTACAATCTGTAGTATTATGTGTACCATTTTCAGATTCATACATCAAATATTCTGTGTGGGGCATGCTCTACAAGTTATCTCTCTAGGATAAGCCAGAATTCAACAAGGTATGCCATTGTTGACATAACTCATTTTCTAAGAGTTTCCAAGTAGTGAAACCTGCAGGAATTGCATCAAAATACACTGAAGAACATTGTGTACTATTTTCATATCTTTATTCATTACAGGTACATAGTTATGATTATTTCAAGTTAGGGTTGTTGAATAATCCAAAATTAGTCATGTGAGACTAAAGTAAAGTTTGATGAAAATGATAGTCTCTTGTTGTTAAAGTTAAGGAAGGTTTGAAAGTATGTGATCATAGATTGGTACATATTTGATGCATGGTTGATGCACTCATTGATGGTATAGGTTGAGGTACAGGTTGGTGCATGGTTGGTGCACTTGTTTATGGTACATGTTTATTACAGGTAGTTATAGGTTATTTGGTGCATAGTTGATGAACACGTTGATGGTACATATTGAGGTATAGGTTGGTTCATGGTTGGTGCACTTGTTTATGGTACATGTTGATTACAGGTTGTTTGGTACAAGTTGTTACAAGTTGTTTGGTGCAGGTTGATTGGTATAGGTTTATATAAGTATATCTCACAGTGATAGTGTGACAGTTATTCCATCATTCTACTTCTACATCAGAGAAGTTGGACAGGGCAAGGACAGGTGGTTGTAACCACCTTCTAGTTGTAGCCAGAGAACATAGGGGGTTGTAGCCTCCTTCTGGTTATAGCTAGAGAATTGGGGAGTTGGAGCTTCCCTCAGGTTGTATCATGAGAAACTAGGGGATTGGAGCCTCCTTCCAGTTGCAGTTGAAAAACAAAGGAAGTTGGTGCTTCCAATGAATGTAATTCTTAAAGACATATAAAAAATCAAATTATATGGTTTTCTCCAGCTTTGGGTTTCCACGTAAAAACACTGGTGTACTGTGTATGTGTATGATTTCTCATTTTTTCATTGTTTATTTACTCTGCAACTATTGGATGATATTCTACAATGACATAACATTTGGATTTTATGGTTAAAAAAGATTAAATTTATCTATTACTGATTCACCCCCCTCTCAGTAATCCAACAAGTTTCTTGTGTGCCAAGTGTCAAGTTAGGTGAATGCATATATAATATTGAGAATTAGTGTAATTCTCATTCATTATTGTCATTCATTTTTGTCATTCATTCTATCTTGTGTACTATGGCTACAGACTGGAGCTATGGAACGTGGGTGACACTATAAATCCTTGGTTGTTTGGGTTTGAAGAGGGAGGTTGTCATGCCTGTGAGATTTGGGTTGAGGAAGTATGTTATCAGGTCTTTGAGAATTGGGTTGAAGAGGCAGGTTGCTAGGCCTATGATAAGAATTGTGTTCCAAGTACCACAACACTTAGAGACTTCTTGGCCAACCTATTTTTGAATCCTTGGAAGTGAAGTGGAACAAATGAAGGACTATTGAGAAGAAAAGAGGTACACTTCCAGGGGAGGCACATGTTAATGGGAATGAGATGATGTTAGGTGGAAAAATTACTAGAGTTGATTCCATTGGTCATTCCTTATTTGGATGACTATTTTTTAACCTTAGTCGGAATGGTGAAAGAACCTTTTCCTTGGTGGAGTTAGAGCCCCAGCTCGAGGGTGACCCACTACTGAGAGTTAATGAACAGTGTAATATATGATTGGGAGGAATGTTTGAAGTCTGCATCCAGTCATTGTTTTATAAAATATAAGTTTCTTCTTATGTTCCTATTTATTACTATGTGTTTAATTGAGTTCAATATGTTATGGGTTTTCCTATATAATTATGCATTTATAAAATTGTCATTATTTTGTGTAATTTTCATATGCAGAGCATTTTTTATTAATTAAATGGTGTCAGAGAGTCAAAATTTTGTGTGGGATGGCCCATCTTAGGGTTGGGCATGATACAAAGTGGTATTAGAGCTCTAGTTTTGACACTTGACCTGTAAGGGCCAAATACAGAGCACAAAATGGAAAATTGCAGAGTATGCATGCAAATTGTTTGATAGAATGTCAGAAGGGGATGTCTACAACATGTTTGTTAAAATTACTCTTGTGCATTTTGGAGAAATTCACAGGAAATTTGAGAGGAATGATACTTGCAGTTAAAATTTTGAATTTTAACTGTTATTAGGTATTTTCAGTCCTATAATTGGCCAAATTTCATAATTGTGGAGTGCCATGGAAAAATTGGGCATAATTGGGGAAAATCCTTGATTTTTGTAATACAATCCATGGAGAATTCAACATGGATGATTCAAATTTAAGGTGTTGAGGTTAAATTTATGCTTATAGGGCCAAAATAGGCCATACTGAAACTAATTACAGATCTTCAATGGTGGCCCAAGGATATCATTATGAAATTGGGTGTAATTAGAAAAAATAGAAATTTTGAAAATTGGAAAAATTTGTGTGTTTTTTCGTACGATGACGTCCATTTCAATTTTCACATGCAACTCTATGTGACTGATTGTTAAATATTCAAATTTCATCCTAGTGATATAAGAAGAAAATGCTAATTGTTATCACTAAACAATTTTACATTGAAAATTATTGGCCGAAAACATATGCAGCGGAAACACAAAGATAAAAAATGAATCATCAATACACATGAGACAAAAATTTCAGTTCTATAATGTTGTTATCATCATAAATCATGAGGGAAAAACAACCCTCCCAACCAATACAATATCACCAAAACCTGAGGACAAACTTGTCCTCCAAAGTCACCAAAACTGAGAACAACCATGTTCTCCAATAACGATACAAATTAAAAAATCAAAACTTAGAAATATTCGGGAAATCTCCTCTACCCAGATATATACTATAGACCACTTGTATGACCTGCTAAGGTCACCTAATGTCATCCTATATAGACCTGATCCTACCTAGAAGAACTTGTATGGATGTATGTGATTGTTCCTCCAACAACCCGCGTACATACACCAATTTTCCCACTGTAACCCGTGTACATGCAAAAAATTGTATGGACACTTCAGATGAATCATTTCACTCGTAAAAATTCTTATTTATACCGTTTCCTCTATCTCCCACACATGCGGTGTACTTTTCCTTTCCAAGAACAAAATATAGAGATTCCTCAACCCTGGGAAAGATTTTCCACCCTAGCGGAATTTCCTTTTGTTGAAATCACCAATTCTTTTAGCACAAGTGAAAACTCACTTATGTTATCTCGATCATGTCTCCACACAATATACATGATATGTAATGTTACAATGAACTCTCTCCTTTATACACAATCCTTAGAGGTCTTCATAGAATCCCCTCCACAAGTCAAGATCAAATTAGGTTTTTCTTGTGGGTGTGAAGCCCCATCAAAATCCCACAAATCCCATCACCAAACCCATGAAGTTGCACTCAAATCCAAGGTGTTTTTCACAAAATTTAAAGTGTGATGTGGTTCCCATGATGATTCCCACATGCCCAACACCTAGGGTCATGTGAGAATACCTGCCCAAAGCTACAAAAATCAACACTCTCTCTTAACAAGGAAGGTATTCTCAACACACTCCACATGTGGGAATGCCACCCAATACTACAAAATCATCAACACTCCCTCTTAGTGAGGGAGGAATTCCATCCTCCATCATCACCTAGAAGTAGCTTTGTATCTCATACAATATCCTCTACCACAATGGATTCCCAATTCGTCTAATTGGTTTCTCCCTCTATCACCAAAGAAAATCCTTCTCTCCAGTCCTTCTAACTAGTTGCATCCTCGATCACTGAAGCAAATATTATTCTCTGACATGATCCCATCCTAGAAGACATCATGCTCCTAGAAGCCTCCTACCTCTGAACCTCCTGTCTATCCATATCAACCCATGATATCTACCTAAATTTCTTGGAAGATGCCTCTCTCCCATCTAGAAATAAAGGTTGGCTTCCACTGAGCGACATAAGATAGAGAGACCTTAATCATAGGCAAGATTTTCCACCCTAGTAGAATTTACCTTTGCTGAAATCACCAATACTCCTAGCACAAGTGTAGACTCACTTATTCTAGCTCCATCATGTATACACACACTCTACATGATATGTAATGTCATAATGACCTCTCTCCTTTATATACAATCCTTAGGGGTCCCCATAGAAGCCCCTCCACAACTCAACATCAAATTAGGATTTCCTTGTGGGTGTGAAGCCCCAACATAAGCCCATAAATCCCATCACCAAAACCATGACGCCCCAACACAATCCCACAAATCCCATCACCAAATCTATAAAACCCTCATTCAAATCTAAGGAATTTTTCACCGAACCAAAAGAGTGATGTGGTGCCCATAATGATTCCCACATTCCCAAAACCTAAGGTCATGTGATAAACCATCCAAAAGCTACAAAAATTAAAAAACCTAGCATGATGTGGAAGCCACGTGTTAGATGGCATGGCATGGGTCATGTGTACTGTCATGATGGCATGTGATAGGTGTGATAGGTGGCAGGTGATGTGAAGCCATGGTGGTATGGTTCCTACCTAACCTGAAAAACCATGACTCTATACCTATGGAGCTGTGATGGAGGGGGGTGGGGGAGTGAAATGCACAGGAGGTCGCCACATCATTGAGCAAGAAACTAGGCAGTTACCATTTCAAACCACCCCCCTCTATTAATAGTCGATAGGTCTAGGGAGCCCAAAATATGATTTTGATAATTGATCACCGTCGACCCCCTGTGATCCTTAGTCATTGTATTAGAATGTATTTCAAGTTCATTTGCACCAAGGAATAGGTGTGGGATGAGACCCGCCCATTCCCATGACCTATAAATAGGTGCCACGTAGATATCCCGAGGCTTTGGAGCAAACAAAATAGAAAATGTGCGCCAAGAGATGAAGGAGAAGGAGGAAGGAGGGAGGACAGGGTGGCCAGAGGGATTATATGGCACCATCGCAAGGTAATAGGAGGAATCAAGAAACCACACTAGCATCCCAATCAACAAAATTTAAATAAAAAGTCTTAGAAAATAATGGAATTTGATAGAAAAATTTGGTGCTTTTCAGGTCAATAACTTGTAGATCGATTTTGAAGGCCTAATTAACATTTTTTGAAGATAAAATTTGTGAAAAACTATGTGTCCTTTCAAAACACAAATTTTAGGTTTCCAAAAGGATAGAACTTAGAGAGACCTTTCTAACAAGATAAATTGTTCGTAATACAGAGCTTGTATGAGAGAGTTACAGGACAAACGATGCAAGGTAAAAATCAGGCCCAATTGATTTCCATAGATCATAAATTGTTTCTTAGGAGTCATATTGGGGCATAGAAGCAATATGTGGAAATATCTTGATCCATATTAGACAACCATGGATTTAGATTCAGAATATGGGCACCTAAAAGTACACAACAGGATGTAGAAGGCACCTGTAGCATTCTGTATTAAATGAGGTAAATTGCCAAAACTTCAACATGTTGTAGCTAGCATCCTAGAACTCGAATGAAGGTAAAAATTGGACAGGATGTTCAAAATATGGTCATGAAGGAACTTAGTTGATATCCCGACAAGCTCCCAAAGGAGAAGGTGTAGGGATGCCTGAATATAGCCAAATTTGGACCTGGTTGAAAGGTGTACAGAAAGAGAAAGATAGCCATACCCAGATGACTATAATTTTTTGCTCAATACTTAGAATTGAGAAAGGATATAGTCATTGGAAATATATTGGATTGAGGAAACCAATCATCCATCCAGAACTATGAATTGAGAAGTAGAATTCAGAGGAATTTAGAAAGAAGAGTTATGTGATTTAAAAACAAAAAACAAAAATTGTGCATATGTTTCCAGAGTTGTATGGGTTTTAGATAATGAATGTTGTTGTATGCATATTTTTCATATGTTATGGTTATAATTAAAATGGATAAATTCTAAATATTTATTCATATAGGAGGAATTAGGGAAAATACAGTTCTCCAACATGTGCATTTGATTGCTTAAGGAAGCTTCCAATTGAATACATCTAGACATGGTGAGAAATATGGAAGAATTCCAATGGAGCTTTGATATGGAAAACAAATTCCAGATGAAAAATATTCATACCAAATGGGGATGTTGAGTAAGAGAGAGACCATCTACAATTCATGGTAAATCATGAGTAGTGGGTATGCATGGGTCTTCAACCATGGAAGTATGAATAAATGGTTTTCATAGCAGATGAAATGGTTTGAAATTTGGTTAAAAATGAACAGAGGAACTCAAGGAAAGAGTTTTATGTCAAGGATGTATCACAATATGATCAAAAACTAGGAACAAATAATGTTGAGATATGAATCTAGGTACAATCATGAAGGCTTGAGAATACAAGAAGATAAAATTTATGTTTAAAGGACTTCGCTGCGAGAAATCACCATATGCCTCCCTTGATTTAGATCCATCGAATTAGGAACTAATTCAAGCCCATTCCCTATAGACCTCCTCCATCTAAATATCCATCCATGAACTAATGAATATAACCCATTAATGGTATTGATTGCACTCATACTCATTATTGATATGAACCAAGGATATAATGTGCATTCCCCTTCCATGCAGATGGAGGAAACTACCATGTGTCATGGGCTCAAGAAACATTTGGACATAATCATGTATACGGGGGGTAAATCACACGCACCAATCCATTCACCCCCATATGACCAGGGGCTAACCTAATGACCTCATTTTCTAAGGCATAAACTACTTTGTTATGATATCTAAAAATATGGTAGAATTGAGCCTTTTAGAAACTCTAATGTGATCCACTAGATTTTTCAGGCCTATCTCTCTCAAGGAGAAGGCCTTAATAAAATAGCAAATTGGATTTTTGGATTCTCTGACTATATTTAGGGCATCGATTTGTCTCTTCTTTGCTAATTTTACACCAATGAAAAGAGAATATCCTTATGCTTTCTTATTGGTGGTGATCCCTAGATTCCAATAATAGTCCAATACTTATTTTCCTCTATGGTCAAAGAGCACCCCTCCCACACCTACCTCCCCGAAAAATTAAAAAAAAGAGTTGTTAGGGTGTCCCCACCTATTAGTTAATATTTATTACATCCTTATCATTATTTATTAATATTTTATTATGATTTGTCTCTATTTAACTAAAAGTAGTTGAGACTACTCAAAACTACTTTTGGAGAATTGAAGGGACAAGAAAAAGAGAGAGAGATAGTGGCACAAACTCTGATACGTTTTTCTCTTGATGTAGAATGATATTAAATTACTACTTCATTCATTTATGAAACAAATAAAGGCTAAGAACTTCTTGTTGATAATAGGGTCTTACTGAAGGTGGCAATAAGGAGGACCAATACGTATTTGGTTATTGACATGATTTATAAGGTTGATCACATTTTTTTGATAGTTTGTAAATTCTTATTGGATTTCTAAATTGATTTTCAGTGCTAATTAGTAATTTTGTTCAAAGTCAAGGTAGTGGAAAATTGTGGCTTGTTTTTCCAATTATTTCCAGTCTTGGTTTTAATTAGAAAACACTAATCATCTCTATGTGATGTAGTCTTTGACTTCTAAGTGTATTTTTATAGTCCTTACCCATTCTGGGTATGAAATAATGTTTTTGGATGTATTCCATAAATGAACAAATAAAATCACTTGATGGTTTTGAGGTCTCATTTTGGACTATATGTGTTATCTTATTTCAAGTTTTATGTTTTTATAATTGTTCATTAAATATGTTTGTTTTTAGGATATAAATATTTTTGTTTCTTTATCATAACACAACATAAAAGACAACATTTATCTCAAGAATATATTTCTTGAAGATTAATTGATATTTTTGAAAAAGGCTATAAACATAGGGTAACAATCTCGACTATCTTTCCTTAGCCCAATAAGATTTTAAAATGTTGGTATTAGGATAACCATTCATTTTCATCATAAACAAACATACATAAAAAATTTGAACTACACATGCTACGAACAACCCCAAATTAAAACTACTAAAGAAAAATTTGAACCCCATAAATTCGAAGGCCATTTGAATTCACAAATGTGAATAACTAAATGATGCAACAAACCAATCATGCAA
The DNA here is from genome assembly GCA_010110895.2 of Picea sitchensis. Classification (NCBI taxonomy): domain Eukaryota; kingdom Viridiplantae; phylum Streptophyta; class Pinopsida; order Pinales; family Pinaceae; genus Picea; species Picea sitchensis. The sequence continues at coordinate 36,117 of SNQJ01S0074330.1, forward strand.
AACATTTTCTTAAACTAGAAATTCCACCTCAAACTCATTTATAAGAAAATTGCATGCTTGATTGCATAATCATAACTAGAAATGCACGAACATGGATATAACACTTATATGTTTTACCAAAATGGTCTATTAAACTTGTTATGTGTAAGAAATTTTCCACCCAACCATAGGAATTCACTACAAATTCATCCCCCAATTCAACCTATGAGGAGACGAAGGGAAAGGAAACTAGATAAGGACTCTTATATCACTCACCCAAATCGATCTCTCTCGAACTCTGTTGGGGATTGGATCTAACTTGATACGAAACAAATAAATAGATTTGTAAATAAACGAAGAGGATAATTTTCAAAGAAAGAAGGTGGTGTCTAAAGACACCACTACAACACAAAGAATATTGAACATAAGAACCATGTTCAATTTTAGCATACAACTCTTCAACGTGAATTGTTTATAATGATATCTCAAGTTTTCTATTTATAGTTAATTAAATTCCTTGTAATTGGGAATATATTTTCCACATATAACCATCTGTGGTTAGATTTGACTCAGTCAAATCCATGTCATCTATTCGGATCCAAAAGGATTCTTGAACCAACCATCCATGCGTTGAACTCATAGTGGATTTCTCATCTCTAAATTCTTTGATTTTTTCATAGAAAATATTCTTGTTCTTCAGAAAATAAACTCAAGTATAACGAGAGACATCAGTAATGAAATTCAAGATATACCTTGCACCTACTGAGGGAGGTATATTGATGCATTAAAGATCATTGTGAACCAACTCTAGGAGGTTACATTCTCACCATGATTTTCCAGAGTCAAAGGGTGTATGATGATGCTTTACAAGCACACATCCTTTACAGACTCTAGTAGGGAAAATTTTTAGGTAAACCAACAACCATATTCTGAGTTTCCATCAACTGCAGACCTCGAAAATTTAGGTGTTTGAGTCATTCATTCCAATTTCGACTTCATTCATTGGTGTGAGAAATAAGAGAAGTTGGTTCAAATTCAGGTTGAGTTGTGTCACAAAACTTATACAAACTATCCTTCGAGTCAAGAAACCCTCTAACGAAAATAAACCGACCTTTCTTCAAATATTGAACAAAAAACCTCTTTGGAAAAAAATCCATAGTTTTACCTTTTTGTGTTAGGTAAGAAATAGAAAATAGATTGGCACTAAGGTTCGGTACAATATATATGTTGAAAATTATCCCATGTCAACAAGAAACATCACCCTTACTAGCAGTATTGAGAGAAAAATCATCATCAAAATATATCTTTCTCTCCACATATTCATCTAAGGAGGTGAAAAAGGAATTATCCTTAGCCATATATTGAGTGCACCTATATTTGACTACCCATTCATTCTATGAAAAATGAGACAATATGGCTTGAGAATTTTTGACTTGTAAGGTGAAATAATCAGTGGGTCGACAAACAATAAACACGTCTCCTTCAAGGTGTTTAACCTTCTCCTCTAAGTCATCTCTCTTATTCTATCATACCTTCTCCATATGTCCATTATTTCCACAACATTTACATATCATATTCATTCAATTATGATGAGGTTCATATTTCTTCCCTTTAAGTTTATAGTCGAGGCATCCAGGTCTCTGTATAGGGGTATCAAACCATCATCTTTCTTTGTGATTCAACTTTCCCTTTCCCTTCAACAAGTGGGATTGAATTTCATCACCAAGATTTCCTTCATCAAGAAATTTGTGATGATGAGTGTGTTAAGAACCAAATATCAATATAGCATAGAAAAACCTCAGAAAAAGTACTCAACGGCTTGGAAAAAAGATAATTTCATATAATAAGCCTCTTCGAGGGGGCAACCTCCTTTTACCCCACTTAAAATGTTCAAGTACAAAATGATTCAAAATGAAAATGTCTCCTTGGTATATATAGGAGATTAGGAGGTATAATTAGAACTAATGGCCTAAAGCCGACATAAATAAAATAACATTACTAATATAATATGACCCAATTAAGGGGTAATGAACCAATATTAGGGCTTAACATGCCCCTCCCCTTGAGAAAAGTGTTTTCCACAACGCTTGAGTAACTTTGGATGCTTCTGTATAAAATACTCATCTTCCCAAGTGGAATCTCTAGCCGACAGTTTCCTCCATTTAATGAGATACTCTGAAATGGATCTATTCCTCAGCTGGCGAATTCTTGTGTCAGTGATGGCTTCAGGATCCAATATGATTTTTCCTTCCTCATCAAGTTTTGGAAATATAGTTTGAACTGGGATCTTGTCACCTATAACCTTCTTTAAGCACGAAACATGGAAAACTAGGTGTACTCGTGAATATGTAGGCAGCTCCAATTTGTATGCCATAGTACCAATATTTTGCAACACCTTATAAGGTCCATAGTACTTTGGTGATAATTTATTATCCTTTTTGGCTTGCTTGAGGGACATCTGTTTGTATGGTTGTAGTCTTAAAAA
>SNQJ01S0074330.1:38590-49496 GCA_010110895.2 Picea sitchensis
TATCCAACTTAGCTTCCATTGAATCCATCTTCTTTTGTAGTTCATTTATGTCCCTAGACATTTCTTCACCTTCATCAAGAGTCCAAGTAGGATTTTCTAGAGGCTTATTTGGTGTAGAAGTTCCCTTTTTTGGTGGCATGTTGTCCAAGTATCACTTTTGAACATTGATTCTAAGGTGGTTCTGCTAGACAATATTTGTTCTATTGTATCTCCCATGTTTCGGCCCTTATGGGTATGGAAATTTCTTTTATGTAGTTCTTTGATATTTCTTCTCTGCAATTCCATAGGTCTAATCAAAATTGGATGTGCCAAGTGGAATTTATGTTAACTTCCCCACAACTTGCCGATTTTTTTCCTTTCCAGGAGATCTTACTTGTTTAGTGTGCCCCACACAAAATAATTCATATCAAATTCTAAAGCTCGCACAAAAAATACTATATACTATCCACGGTCCAATGAAACTAGTCCCACTCTATTTAGATACTCTAGGAAGAAGTTATGATTGTTTTACCTGGAACACCTTCTTGAGACTAGTCAATAGGACTAGTCAGATACCCTATCTTACACAGGGTGTATCTACAAATTTAAGATGACCCAGAAGTGGAACGTTTTACCACAGATACCTTACTAATTTCATTAAATATCCTCTGGTGTTCAGAGTCTGAAACGTTATAGAAACGTTTTTATAGCGAAAATTTTGTAATGACTCAGTTCAGGAAGATTAAAGAACCCTATCTTGTACAATTTGTATCTCCGAAAGTATAAGGCCTCAAGAGCTGAATTTTGAACCCAACGTACCTTGATCTGTCTACTAAACATCCTCCAAGTTGTTCCTTCTGAAACATTGTATAAAAAGAGTTATAGAAAAAATTCCAAGGTGTCTTATATGTAGCAGCGAAACCCCAAGACATTGAGCTATGATACCATATGTTAAGAACCAAATATCAATATAGCATAGAAAAACTCAAAAAAAGTACTCAACGCCTTGAAAAAGAGATAATTTTAGATAATAAGCCTCTTCGATGGGGCAAACTCCTTTTACCCCACTTAAAATGTTCAAGTACAAGATGATTCAAAATGAAAATGTCTCCTTGGTATATATAGGAGACTAGGAGGTATAATTAGAACTAATGGCCTAAAGCTGACATAAATAAAATAACATTACTAATATAATATGCTCCAATTAAGGGGTAATGAGCCAGTATTAGGGCTTAACAGAGTGATCAATAGGCTACATAAATATTGAAATCTGTAATTCGTACCATCTTCCTTGTGTTCCTTCCAGTTGGTACGAAAATTCAAAACAAACACATCAAATGGTGTTCCAAAATTCATCAAGACTAGCTCAATGATTTTTCCATATTTATTCTAATAATTATGTCCACATTCACCTAATTTCAACTATAGTTCCTTCACGCATGCCAAATATTCTTCTATTTTTTTGAAAGAATGAGGATCGAGACAGATCAACTCTTTCTCTAGTTGTATGATGTGGATTTGATCGAATTTGTTGAACAACGACTCCAACTTATTCCAGACTTGATGAGGATAGTCAATTCCACTGAGGTGAAAATGAATCTCTCGAAATATATAGGTCATGATGACCCCCACATCGTCATCCTTCTTTCCATCAAAAATGAAATTTTCCTGATTGTCTGTTGGATCTAGAATCACAATATTTGCATATTGCCACAATCCTTTACTCTGTAGTAGGGTTTCCATGTGTGGTGCCTATACCGCATAATTTCATACATTCAAAATTACAGAATTGATCTTCGAAGCCATATTAAATATCTAGACAGACCAGATTTTTTTCCACAAGTTATACTCTACAAATTGCTACCCCAAAGTTAGTCACACAATAGATCAGACTCATCATAATTTGTGGAAAACATGAGAGGACAATATTGTTTTCTTACCAACAAAGATTTGGCATTCTTTACATGATCTAAACTTTATATTTACTTATTAAAATAACTTTCGACAATAATAGCCTACTCTTAAATTTGTGTATGTTGTAACTTTCCAAGCATGATGGCCTCCACAGACACCTTTAAGAAATTCATCAATAACTCCCTCAGTTTCTTCTTCAACCATACAATTCAATAGAACACCCAAAGGATCTTTCCAATAAATATTCTCATCAATAATGCAATATTTAGTGCCTTTCAATTTAAGAGATCTATCTTTTACTTGATTTAAATAAGATGGGCATTCCAAAGTTTGGAAATATGAAACAATATCCCTATACCAAATAGATAAGAAAAAATTTCATGAACCCTTTTAAGAGGATTTTGTAAATTTGTTTCCTCCAAATTTGGAATAAGACATTCTACTATTTTTGACACAAGATTTATTCCAAGAACTTTCCAATTTGATTTTGACAACAATTTTTCAAGCCCTGTTCTTTAACTAATTTTGTGGGTTTTATTTCAATATCATATTCTTGAATTTTTTCTATCCATTTACCGCTTATTCAATAAGTGTCTATATGATTCACAATATCTTTTATTGTACTATTTTCCACATATGCAATTATTTTGGAATGTAATATATAAGCTCTAAAGGATTTCATAGCCTTAACTAATGTATAGGCATGTTTCTCAAGAATATTATATTAAAGTTTTGAATATCTTAATCTCTTACTAAAGATAACAATTGGTTGTTCATAATTCTCATCATTCTTCTATAAAATAACTACAACAATAGTATTTTCATAAGTGAAGGAAAAAATAAGAAAACCTTTGTAATAATTTGGACTTACCAAAACTGGTGCCTCACCCAAAGATTTATTTATCTATTCAAATGAATGTCTATATTTTGAATACCACTTGACATCATTATCTTTCTTCAACATATTTGTTAAATCTTTAACAATTTCAACAAAGTTAGGAATAAATCTTCTCAAAAAACTTATTTTTCCCAAGAATAAGTGTATCTCTTTCTTATTTCTAGGTAATCCGACAACTTTTATTTATTCAACTCTCCGAGGATCAATTTTAACACCTTCCGTAGAAACGATATGTCCCAATAGTTTACCTTACAACATTGCAAAATGAGATATCTTACTATTCAAAGATAAACCATATTTCTTACATTTCATATATGTTTGTCTAAGATGTTATAAATGATCTTCATATGAATTTGAAAAAACACTCAAATCATGCAAATAAATAACAAAAAAATTATCTCTTTCACCAAAACAATCTATGTCCATATCCCTCTATAAGTTTGCATCCGCATTCATCCAATCAAATTGCATTTTATCATACATGGATGTACCCCAAGGTGTAGTAAATGTGGCCAATTATCTATCATCTTTATGCATAGCAATCTGGTTGTAACTAGAAAAACCATCAATCATAGAAATTCTATTGGCTCCAACTACTATAAGAAAAATATAATCCATCTTAGAGAGAGGGTATTTATCCTTTAGTGATATCTTATTTAAATTTATAAAATCAACACACAATTTGATTTCACCATTTTTCTTCCCGACAATGACTAAGTTTACTACCTAAGAAGAATATTTGATAGGGATTGTTATCATGGCATCTAATAGTTTCCTTAATTCCTTTTCAATGATAGGAAGAAGAAAATGATTTACTTTCCATTATTTCTTCTTAAATGGTTTTGACCCAACTTTAAGTGGAATTATATGTTGAATAACATTGGTGTTATAATTCTTTAAGTCCTTATATTTCCATGAAAAAACCTCAATATATTCTTTGAATAGATCAACATGCCTCTTTTTATTCATCAACAAGTAAAAGTTTTGAAATTTTGGTGTACCTCGGCTCTTTATCAATCCCAATATTGCAATCTTCCACTTCTTCAATTTGAGGATGTATAGAAGGTTTGACAACAACATGATTCTCATCAAATTATTTTTTCTAATGGTATTAGTCCTTTTGGAATATGATTAATTTTTAATAACATAATTTTTCAATTCAATATTTGAATGGGATTCTTTTTTTAATTGATCATTATCATTTTCATTATCCTTATCTATATGAGTAGCATAATTGTTTTTCTACAATTTGCAAGAATTTTTTTATTTGTTCATCGTCCTCAAACACTTTCTAGTGTTTGAAATTATCTGGGATAAAAGGTTGATGCCTCATATCTACTTCATATTTTAATCTGGGAATAACTGGAGGTATGAAAGTACTTGTTTCTACTACCAATGAATCAACTTGTTGATTTAAATGTCTAGGAATTACATGAATATTAAATGAAAAAAATAAGTTTTCAATCCAGACTAAATTTCTGTACGTTGTCATCCTTGGATGTTTTTCTTGATAAACTTTTCTGATTTGTTGAACAATCAATTATGCATCTCTAGAAACTACAATATTTACAATTTTCATTTTTCTAGTTGTCTCAAAACCTAAAACTAAAGCTTCACATTCATAAACATTATTTGTAGTGTCAAATTTCAACCTAAAATATAATGGTTTTTTCCCCTAGAAGGTGAAGTTAAAAGAACACATTTTCCACATACCTTCTTCAAAAACAACAATGTCTTTATAAAGAGATGAATCTACTTCTTCTCTAGCAATTTTAGATTCATTATTTATAGATAAAATACATCTCAGATCTTGATCTAATGAATATACAAGGTAATTGTTTGGATTTTTTGGATCACTAATTATATAATCCAATTTAATTTCCCCATGTAACCTTCTATGTTCACCTCCAAAAACTGAGATAGTAGCATACATCATGTCCAATTGCAATGTTCCACCCAATTTGACTCTCCATGACCTACACAAAATATACCGTAATTTTTAGGTACATCGGCCACAACCACATTCATCATAATTCCCTTGACAAGAATTTGAGCTAAATTTACCACCATATATTTAATCATTCCTAAACATTTTACCTTTCTGCAATCAAAAGAATTAAGTTTACTTCATCCTCAAGTTCTTCAAAATATTCTTCTACATAATTCTCTAACATGTAATCATTCCTTAATGGAGGTTGAATTGGTTGATCATCATTTTATTTCTCTCTTTGAAGCATTTGAGGATTAAACGGTCTTCTAAATTGATTTGGATTTTTGTTGTCATTCACTCGCCAAGTATTCTTCTTTCTGCTTCCATTATTTCCAATTTATTTGACAAATATTTAATTATTCAAGACATTTCCTCAATTTTGTTATCTTGATATTTTTTATTTAATTCATATGTTCCCACTTGTGACTTATTCTTTTTGTTTCCTTTTTTCCATATCTCCCGAATTTACTTTGATTTTAACTTTTCCAAATGAAATCATGTTTGATTCAATTTCTATTGCATCTTCTTTCATGTTAGCTAGAGTTATATATCTTCTTTCACAAAGCAATAAGGAAAAGTGAGGAACAAAAGAACCAACAAAAGTGACCTTAGCAGTAGGTTGAGAAGGCGTAATATATATAGGTATTATACTATAAATTTTATTAAACCTTTTTATAGTTTAAAAAATATTCATTATTCTTTTTTCTTAAAGATCCAAATTTAGTTAAATCATACATATGATATTTCTTTTCTCCCCATTGCCTAATAAAAAAAGATTCTAATGCATCCCAAGAATCAATAGAACTAGGAAGTAATCCCTTAAACTATGTTCTTACTTCTCCTTCAAAAGTATGAACACAAAATTTAATGTAACAATATTCATGTTCAAGATTATAATTATTAGTGAAACTATAAAAAGTAACTAAATGTTCTAAAGTTGTTATTTCATCCTCCCATTAAACTTAGGAAAAAGTTTAAGATAATTGTATGGAAAATTATTCAAATTCCCAGGAAGATTAAGAGGAGCATACCTTGTAGCTTGTTTATTGAAAACCTTTTGTGGAGGTGGAACTGGAGGAGGTTGTTTTTGTTGTTGTTGTTGTCCAACCATGACACAATCAAATTGAAACTTTGTGTTTTCAGGAGAAAGTGAGTTTAAAAATGATTTGAATGACTCTTTTTCCTCGGAGGAGATCTGAGGGGATATTATTAGAGAAATCGCAGGAGAAACCTTAGGAGAAACTAGAAGAGAATATTTTGGAGAAATAATGGGAGAATCCCAAGGAGAAACTTTTGGGGAAATATCAGGAGAAACCTTTGGAGAAATTGCAAAAGAACCTTTTCTTTTATTTTCATAAATATGAGATGATTCTTTAACAGAAACCACATAAATCATTTCTTTTGATTTTGGATTATCAGAAGAAGACTTACCTATTGAATATTATGTTTGTTTTGTTACAAATATTCTTCTAATACATTAAATTCTCTAGATCAAACAATGATAAAACATTATTTGGATATGGATTACCTCCAGTATTTCTCTTTCCATATGCTAATATTATGATTGTGGAGTCTCCAAGTGAAGGATTTCAACCGACCTCCTCTTGTTCAGCAACAAGGAGCAGGTTCTTTGTCGTTCTGCCCAGGGAAATAAAATTTCTTAACCCATTCCTTGACAACTGCACCAAAAAGATGGTGTAACCCTTGAGATGTTTCTGGCTAGGAAACTATGCCAAGGCATCCATATCAAACTTAATCAAATTTGAAAAATATGTCCTAAAACAAATTTCAAATACTGAACTAGTGTCCTGGTGGTTGTGGCATACTTCAGGGGCCAAAATTAAATATGGACCGTCAATTTACGCTTGATAAAATATGAATTTTTGGATGAGCTTAATCTAGTCTGCATTTATTTAAGAGAAAACTTTATTAAAATAATATAATAAATGGATAAATTTTTATTAAAATTTTCAAACACATAACTTAATATATTAATAGACAAATTAAAGAATAATAAATTTAAACATAGTTTAAATTTATCCTATTTATTAAAAATTACCTAATTAATACTACTAACTATATCAAAATTAAAGAATTTTAATCAGGTTACAACATACCCCCTTTCCTCTTCCCCTCTAGTGGACTCATATCCCCTTTCATACTCTCTACAATCTCTACAACCAGCTTCAACCTTTATATAATTTTTGAAACAATATTTACAAATCTTGAGTATACCATGGAAATTCTAACACATGGTATACAAAATGGCATAATTACTACAATTCTATGCCTAATCATTCACTATTTGATCCTTGGAATTAAGATCCATACTAGGAATCCATACAAGATATTTACCTCATTTACACAAGAGGTTGTTTTATATAAGATCAATGGTTTGAATCCCATCATTATAAATTCGTGTTTATCATTTATACATAACTCAACCCAATACATCCAAAGGGTCATAACCTAGATATTACATTCCCCCACCCCTTGCAATTTCACTATCATCAATGTAGCTTGATATTAGAAAAAAACTTGTATGCCTCTTTCATGGAATCCTCTAGCTCCAATGTAGCCTCATCAAAACCAAAGTGCTTCCACTTCATATTTAGCTTGCACAGGCTCATTTCCAAAGAAACATTACTTTCCTATAAAGGATGTGCAGTGGCTCTATTTGGAACTCTCTCTCTGGTTCACAGCCCAATCAATCATGTGCTTAGGATCATGCATATATTTCTTTAAAAAAAAAACATGGAAAACATTGTGGGATCTATTGTTAGTAGGCAACACAGACCTATATGAAACTAACCCTATCTTATATAGAATCTAAAATGACATGCAATATCTAGGTGCCACCTGTTATCACACAAAATTTTCAGAGTCTTTTGGGTTCATGGTTTCTACCTAAGTCAACAATTTTTCCCTATCTCTCTCCTTTTTGCAGACCCAATCTTAGGTTTTTCCCTTTCGTATTGTAGTTTTTAATCTTTTTTCCTTCAATCGTTTGAACAACCTATTTTCCTTGTTGTCTTACCTAAGAAGTCTCAACCCTAAGATTTTATGTTTTCTCTAAGATTGATCACTTCCCTCTCTATCTTTGTCACTGACCCTCTCGATTTCCTGAGCCCTTGGCCATTAGTCCAAGATTTATTTATGTAGGCCTTCACCATAAGCACAAGTGCAACACTTAGAGCGGTCTGATATGGACTCAAATCAAGAGAGAGAGAATGTTTTTTTTTCAGTGAAGGAGATTTCATTTGAAGTTCAGATTTGCGGCCCACAGGCGATCAAGATTATAAAGTTGCTCTATGTTTAGTTATGAGGCAAAGGCCCAAGATCAAAGTTCAAGAAAATATTTAATCTGGGCCATAGATATCATTAGGAGAGATCAACAGTGAAAAGTAGTCGCGGGAATCGGTAGTTCAGAACATTGTAAAAGTTCTTCGTAAAAGATCTTAACTCCCGAAACCCGAAATCAGCAGGAACCATCTGATTCAGAGGGACACATGGCACCAGATCCAAGAAATGGTGATTTCATGAGTTGGAAGTTTCAGTATGGAGCAAGGCGCAGGTTTGTGAAATGAAAAGTCTTGAAGCACTCAGGGGATTGGGCCCAAAATCACAGCCCGAGGTCATATGGAAAGTGGATCCAGAAGGAAAGGTTGGAACCCATCACATAGAGTCGACCAAGGTAGAGTTACAAAAAAGAAATTGCAGTCGTCGGATGCAAAGAAGATCCAGTTTTCGATCTGAGCCAGTCATTTTCATCAAAGAAGGCATTGGGAAGTTTGGAATCAAGTGGAGTGGAGACTCCCAAAAGATGAAATCGAGAAATGCCTATAGATATGAGCCCCAGGTCATATCCCTAGGTCACATAGAGCGATGAAGAGGAGTTGTGTCAAAGGCTGAAAGTGCTCCTATTGGTCATGGAAGAAGAGCTATGTGGCCTCGAGGCACTAGGATTGACTCGAAGAAGTCATGGGCACTGCTTAGAATGTTCATGGGTGTTAGGCCTCATCCTGATCCCGATGAAAGTAGTTAATGGAAATGGGAGGGGCGGTTGAAACCTTATTTCACTCCATAAATGGAAAGAATGGAAGAACTAACCATGGAGGCATACTGTCAGCCCAAATTTCCCCTGTCAGTGGATTTTCCTACAAAGCCCATACTGATCTGAGCTCGTGTCTGTCATAAGAATGCAGGTGTAGTATGACAGAAGAAGATGTAGATGCAAAGCTTTGATTATAGTGGCCGAATCACACTCCTATTGGTGGTGAGTTGTTCTAATTATAAATATCTAGTTTTGATCTTTTTTTATGGTCGATGGTTGAGCTAAGCTCCCATATTATAAAGTTTTAATGAAGCCTCTGGTTCTCTGGTTATGTGTTGTAATCAGAGACTTCTTGTTTAATGATAGTCAACTTCTTTTCTGTCTATTTTTCCTTTGATACTGAATGGCTCAGGCATGTATGATCCAGTCGAGTGTTGTGATTGTATTATGATGTATGTTTGATTTTATTCAAATTATAACTTCATTCAATTTCTTGAAACTCCGAACCCAAGAGGATCTTGTTTTCTAATTTTTTCCCCTTTAGGCTGTTGGAAGACTGGATGTCCATAGTATACCTCTTCATTCTCCTTAAGTTCTTCCTCCTACTCACCCTTACTACAACTTACTGACTGAAATTGAATCAATACCTCACTTGCCTGTGCATATTGGTCCAATTTTATGAGTTAAATAGATATCATCTTGATCCTGCACCCATTCGACCCCCCTTAAATTTATTCATTGTGACATAAAAATTGATGTGTACTGGGCTTACCTCCCCTGCAATAAGGAGATGACTTCTAGTACTAACATTTATGGCATTGTTGTCAGGGAACAAATTGAAGACTTTTCCTCGGGACAAAATGACAATGAGCTTCTGATTCTAAAGGTGCATTAGACATCAGAACCATTGAAGATTGAAACCTGCACCTGGCGAATCCATTGTTCTAGTTGTGTCTTCTAGAGGCAGACACACCAGGTCTAATCCACAATTGCCTTTAGCAACACCTGAAGTTGACCCAGAGAAAATTATCAGAAAGGGAAAGGCCCTTCGAGAAGGTAATTATACTGTTGAACTAGGTACTTTTGAGGATTTTCATTATCCTCCTATAGAAACTCCAATGTCTGCTTCTAATTTTCCTATTATACCATCTGTTGGAGTTTCCCGAAGTTTAAAGTTTGGGAGTGTTCCTGTTGATTTCTCCCCTCCTGGTATTGGATTGGAGAGAGAAATATTTTTCACTCATATTTCCCCTGAAGTTGTACCTTGGTTTAGACCCAGGACCTCAGAAGATTTTCCCACCTCGGTATTTATCACCCCTACTCCTATTAAAGTTGCTTCTTTTATAGATAGGGAAACCTCTATTCCCTCAATCACTGTAGCCTTTTCTCCAAATCCTTTGTTGTTTCATTTTCCTCCTAGAAGCTCAATTCTAGTCTTCCATGTTCGAACCCCTTCCCCTCCTAGTTATCCTCCACCTATCATCCCTATGGCGGGTGAGAATCCCCCTAGAAACACAATGGATGCTATAGTGACTGCAAGATATGCCCCCCTAATCTTACCTCAGCCAATGAATTCTCTCCCTACTGGAGATTACCTAAAATACATTCCCAACTTCATAGGAGAAGAAGACATAACTGCTGAAGAAAATCTTGTTTCCTTCTACGGTTATGCAGACAATCTAAATATTGAAAATGAGGATGTGTGGATGAGAGTCTTTGTCTAGAGACTTGATGGTGAGGATAGGAAATGGTTTAGGGGATTGACCCCTGGATATATTGCTGGGCTTAAGGCTCCAGATGATGTTTTCTTGAGACAGTGGGGGGATAAAAAGGACTTTATGTATTATATCATTGATCTAAAATTGAAGAAGACTTGAAAAACTTGAAAATTATTGCAAGTGAAATGTTATGTGTTTAAAGCAACCGGATCAATTTGCAACACATAATTAAGGATTACTTATGTAAAGATACACATAGACAGCAGCATAAAAACATTGAACATCAGACATAAACACGACAACTTGATAAAGGAGTTCACCCCACTCCGGGCTACATCTCCTGGTCCAGCTTC
>SNQJ01S0074330.1:50918-86888 GCA_010110895.2 Picea sitchensis
CCTCGTCGGATAAGAACTTGGCTCCACAAGTTGACCTTCTCCTCGTGTGAGTTTCAACCTTGTGAGCATCAGAAACAAAACTTGCAAAATAATCAAGTCTTCAAAACCAGTGCTCTGATACCAACTTGATCTAAAATTGAAGAAGACTTGAAAAACTTGAAAATTATTGCAAGTGAAATGTTATGTGTTTAAAGCAACTGGATCAATTTGCAACACATAATTAAGGATTACTTATGTAAATATACACATAGACAACAGCATAAAAACATTGAACATCAGACATAAACACAACAACTTGATACAAGAGTTCACCCCACTCCGGGCTACATCTCCTGGTCCAGCTTCCAATGGATCATTATTATTAAATTTCTCAAAGTGCTAAAAAACATGCCTTACAATGCTCAAAATGACAAACCGACTGCTCCAATGGCTCCCCAGCGTCCCAAAACCCCTGTCTGGGCTCTTTCGGCACCTGAAACGGTCGAAAAATGAAGAAGATAGCCTTCTTGAAATCTCCCTCTTCAACTTTGTTGTCTTTGGTTCTACAATTCGCACCCTTGTTCTCCAAACCTGGCTCACACGCTCATTTAAGCATAAAGAACCCAATCCCGTGCATAACCGCGCACCGGTACAAACTGTAGGACGGTTAAGGGCGCCCATCCCCTAACCGCCTCGGCACCTGGGCACATGGGCACATATGACCGTGGTTTGGGCAAAAGCGGTTAATTCGTTGCAACTCCCAAAACTGTGCAACTCCCGCGCTCGTTTTAAACCATTAGTTATATATACAAATCCATGGGTTATATAAAATAACCCCGCGCATATACATTGTACCAACGGTTACATTTTAATACCCACGGAATATATTACAATGCCCACGCCAATAGTCGGGCTACACGGTCATATATAAATTCAAACAAAACCACGGGCCGGGGCTAAGCCCTGACCTGACCTCCCGCCAAAGGTTACATATATCAAACATAAATATAATTGCATCGGTATACATAACAAGGAACATATGATGGCGTATTGGTCGGGTGGATGTTTGTGTGGTGGGAGGTCCCAGGGTCGAACCCCATGGACTCCCGTTTACATTTTATATATATCAATGTGAACCAATAGATGGGGGACACGTGGCGCCCATGCATTGGGCCACGTGTCTCCTTATTATTTGCCATGAAAACGGACACGTGTCAACATACCACTCGTCCATGTCAACCAATGAAAATGTGCCACGTCACCTACCTACCACGTCATCATGATGGTACGGCCCTGCCATGTGGCCGTACGGACTGTACGGACACGTACAGTCAGCATCCCAAATTTTTGCCTGTTTGGCTTGGTGGACAGATCGTGATATCTCCTCCATACGGACTCTGTTTGTGAAAGTAAATATACCGCCAGAATCAGGAAGACGAGACGGACGCAATGGCACTGTTTTCGTCACATTCCGAGCACTTTGAAAATTGAGCAAAATTTGATCCCCTGATCAATCATAGAGTTCGGGTCTCTAAAGAGAAAAGAGGGAGAGTCTATCTCTAAATTCTCCAAAATGTACAATAAGATCCCTGTTGATATAAAGCCTACAAAATCCTCTGCTAGAATTACTTATGCTAGTGCCTTTGACTCTGATTTCTTCCTCCTGTTAAGAGAGAGAAGATCTACTTCCTTAGATCATATGTAAGATGCAACCCTAGAAGTAGATTCCATTGTATTGGTAGTTGACAAAATTAGGAATACAGATGACAGAGACAGAGGAAGGGGGAGATCAGAAGCCTCAACCTCTGGTTCCTCTACATCCTACCCTCAAGTAGATGAATTGACCAAGATGGTAAAATCCTTTTCTGCAGAAATGGAAAAGATGAAATTCAAAGGGAAGAAAGGTTATAAGAGTGCCCAAAATGTTGATAACAGAGGTAACTTCGGAAGACCTAATAATACACCTCAGATACTTCCAAGAGAGCCTCGAAATAGAGATAGGGATGATCAGGAAAAAAAAAAACCCTCTCCAAAATAACCTTGTTGCTGATGAGGAAGAAGAGATTGATCCTGAAATCCATTGTCTTGGAGACACCTCCCCATTTCCCCATTTAAACCAATCTATATACAAGGAGTCCTTCATGGACATCCAAATAAATGAGATGAGTAAAGGGGAGAAGAGCAATAGTAGTCCCAAAAAATATAACCTCAGGTATAAGAAGAAAGAAGAGAATTATGACATCCCCGATCAACATACCATAACAGAGAATCATGCTAAAAATGTAGCAGGCAAGAGAATTAAATGGAAAAGACTTGGGGAAATTCATCCTGCTTCAAGCATTCAACACAGATGGATCTTGACTTCCACATATTACCTTACCAAATGGATATAATCTATTCCCACAAGGAGTGCTTCTCACAAGGTAATCATTGGTTTTCTTGAGGATATGATGGCAAGGTTTGGTTCTCTGAACAGAATCGTCACTGATAATGATGCATATTTCAAAGATGAACCATTGATAAAGTTTTGTGAGCAGTTCAGAATTGCATTGATTCACTCTACCCCCTATTACCCCCAAGGGAATGGAGTAGTAGAGTCCTCTAACAAAATCTTGATAGAGATCATCAAAAGAATGTTAGAGGATAACAAGAAAAAATGGGATTCAAAGCTCAAAATTTCTTTGTGGGGTGAGATAGTGACAACAAAGAGGTCTCTTGGTGTCTCTCCTTTTCATATTTTGTATGGAGGTGAGGCCATATTTCCTTCTCATCTCGCCTTGCTAGTGGAAAAATTATTTCAGGACTGCTAAAGGGAGCCTAATGATATGATCAGAAGAATAGAATAGCTAGTAGAAGTGCAACAGCCTAGAGAACATATACTAGAAAAAACACATAAACATCAATAGAAAATCAAGTAGGCCATTGACAAGAAAGTAAGAAAAGAGGATTTCCAGCTGGGAGATCTAGTACTCAAATGGGATACACCCAAATAGGACAAGGGAAAGCATGGTAAATTTGAAGCCCTGTGGATTGGGCCCTTACAATATCTGAGGTATTTGGAGGGATCTAAAATTTTTGGTGGTCTTGTAAATGGGCATTTTTGAAGAAATATTTTTTTAGGCCATGACCGGTGTTCCACCACTGTAAATACCACTCCTTTTTGGTTTTTATTTTTTTTTACTTTTCGTTTTCAATAGGAGACTCCATAACCCAAAGAAAAGGCACTAAAACTGCGTATTCATGGCAGACCACATGGATCATGCCATCCCCTATGGAACCAAATGTTATCACATGAACTTTTCAGTCTTGTGGGTTCGGGGTTTCTACCTAAGTCTACAATTTTTCCCTGTCTCTCTCCTTTTCGCAGACCCAATTTTAGGTTTTTCCCTTTCGGCTTGTAGTCTTTCTTTTGTTTGCCTTCAATCATTTGAACGACTTGTTTTCCTTTTTGTCTTACCTAATAATTCTCGGACCTAAGATTTGTTTTTTTCTCTAAGGTTGATCGCTTCCCTCTCTATCTTTGTCACCGATCCCCTCACTTTCCCGAGCCCTCGGCTATTAGTCCAAGATTTATTTACGTAGGCCCCAACCATAAGCACAAGCACAAAACTTGGAGCGGTCTGATATGGACTCGAATCAAGCGAGTGAGAAAGTTCTGTTTTCAGCGGAGGAGATTTCATTCGAAGTTCAGATTTACAGCCCACAGGTGATCGGGATTACAAAGTTTCTCAAAGTTTAGTGTCGGGGAAAAGGCCCAAGATCAAAGGTTGAGAAAATATTTAATATGGGTTGTATTTCTCATTAGCTTATATCGATGGTGAAAAGTAGTTACGAGAATCAGGAGTTCAAAACGTTGTAAAAGTTGTTCGTAAAAGATTCGAACTCCCAAAACCAAAAATTAGTAGGAGCCGTCTGATTCAGAGGGACGCATGGCACCATATCTGATAATTCATGATTTTGTGAGTTAGAAGTTCCAACATGGAGCAAGGTGTAGGTTCACAAAACATGAAGTCCTGAAGTGCTCAGGGGAATGGGCCCAGAGTCACACCCCGAGGTCATATGGAAAGAGGATCTAGGAGGAAAGGTTGGTGCCCATTGCATAGAGTTGACCAAAATAGAATTACGAGGAAGAAATCGTAGCTATCAGATGCAAAGCAAATCCAGCCATCAATCTGAGTCAGTCATTTTTTGTCAAAGCAGGCATCGGGAAGTTTAGAATCAAATGGAGTGGAGACTCCTCAATGATGAAATCCCGAAACACCCGAGGTCTCATGGAGAAATGGAGAGGAGTTGTGTAAAAGGATGAAAGTGACCATATTGGTCACATAAGAAGATTTGTGTGGCCTTGAGTTATCGAGATTGAATTGAAGAAGTCTCGGGCACTGCCTGGAATGTTCATGGGTTTTAGGCCTCATCCCGATCCTGATAAAAGTAGTTAATGGAAATGGGGGAGGTGATTGAAACCTCATTTCACTGCATAAATGGAAAGCATGGAAGAACTGACCATGGAGGTATACTGTCAGCCCAAAGTTCCCCTATCAGTAGATTTTCCTGCAAAGCCCATATTGATCTGAGCTCACGTCTGACAGACGAATGCAGGTGCAGTCTCACAGAAGAAGATGTAGACGCAAATCTTTGATTATAGTCACCAGATCACACTCCTGTTGGTGGTGAGTTGATTTGAGTATAAATAGCTAGCTTTGATATTTTTTTATGGTCGATGGTTGAGCTAAGCTCCCGTATTGTAAGGTTTTAATGAAGCCCCTGGTTGTTTGGTTATGTGTTGTAATTTGATACTTCTTGTTTAATGAGAGTCAGCTTCTTTTCTGTCTATTTTTCCTCTGATACTAAATGTCTCGAGCATGGATGATTCAGTCGAGTTTTGCGATTGTATTGTAATGTATGTTTGATTTTAGTCCAAATATAACTTCATTCAGTTTCCTAAAACTCTGAACCCAAGAGGATCTTGTTTTCTGAGTTTTTCCCCTTTAAGTTGTTGGAAGACCGTATGTCCATAGAATACCTCTTCATTCTCCTCGATTTCTTCCTCCTAATCACCCTTACTACAACTTACTGACCGATTGAATCAATACCTCACCTTCAAGTGCATACCGGTCCATTTTTCTGAGTTAAAGTGATATCATCTTGAGCCTGCACCCATTCGACCCCCCTTAAATTTATTCATTGTGACATACAAACTGATGGGTATTGGGCTTACCTCCACTCCAATCAGGAGGTGACTTCTAGTGCTAACACCACCTTGGCACAAACTTCCAATATTCAAAGAACTCTTCCTTGACTCCACTATAAGGTAAACATGATCCCTAACTTTGAATTTTTTGTGCACCCTAGTATTATCTGCATTATTTTTATGTGTGTCTTGTGTTTCCTTAAAAATTTTCTTGATCCTAGCAACATCTTGTTCCATCCATGGGATCATTTTCAACCCAAGTATGATTATGTTCATTGGATTATCACAAATTATTGGAGTACTTCATCTTATGCCATATACATCCTGGAATAGACTCATTTTTAATGATGCTTAATGCCCATTGTTATATGAAAAATCCACAATGTTGGAGTTTCTTCACACACACCTAGGATTTATTTTTCCTAAGTTTTTTATTTTTTTATTAGTCATAATTAGTCAATATCTAGTCTCCTATATTTTAGGGGAGAATATTCCACCTGGAGAATATTATGTTTTAGTTGACACTTCAGTTTGACTAGTTGAGTTGAGTTTAGATTTTGCATTGGTTTTGTCACCATGCAACATTGGGGATCATCACCATGATAATTATACCCTTCCTTGGTATCACCACCAGACTGACACATTGCCCTTGATTCCTTGATTTAACTCCTCACTACTCTTTCTTTAGTCAGTTAACTGAAGACTAGTTGACTAGTTAACTCAACTAGGTGGCAATTCACTCCTGTAATTGCCTGAGAGACTAGACTAGGTGGTAGTTCACTACTGTAACCATTGGTGTGTGTCCATATCACTCTAGACCACCACTATGGTTCATTGGTTCTCCTCCAGTGTGCACTCATTGATTTATAAAGAGTATATCATGTGTAAACTATTCATTATTCATAACGGTTACTGAGAATTCTTTCATTCTTTCTCTCCTTCTTCTTCTTTCTCAAATTTTCTCTGCAAATGTGTGTATTATTTTATATATATATATATATATATATATATATCATGTGTGGGTTCAACACAATTACCTGGTTTCAGATTTGATGTACTGCTAATCCAAATCTACACCAAAAGTTTTTGCAGGTACAAAAGATTGAAGACATCGGAAAGATGGAATTCCAAAAAGAATTCGTTCTTACACCTTACAACTTGCATGGAAGGGGAAAATAGACATACATATCTAAACCAAATGGTTGTAGAGGTTAACCTTGAATACATATACATAACCAACATCATCCATAGAAAAATCCAAGTACTTAAATCGCATGGATGAGGCACTCGAAACAATTTGCAGTCTTATTTCTCCCGATCTCCTTTTTCATATATCTTCCTGTAAAACTCTCAATGAAGCCTATACCACCTTGGAAGGGATATTTGGAAAAATGTATGAGATGAGGGGACACATTCTGGAGGTGGATTTTCTCACATTGGATCCAAAAATCTTCAAGAATATCCAAGATTTCTTTACAAAATTCAAGGATTTACTGTCACAACTCAAAGCTTGCGGGGTTGATAAATCAAAGGAGAAGAAAAAAATGGTTCTCACCATTCTCTCCAATATTGGTCCTAAATTCTCTGTATTCATATCCACATTTGATATAGTCAGATTCTCCTCTAGATTCACCTGGAAGATGCCTTGTCTTGAGGACTTTATCAAATCCCTGACACAAGAGAAAACCAAGCTCATCAACATGGGTACAATCAAAGGCCTAAGGGTGCATGCACTCATTGTGCATGATGGAAGCCAAAAATATCATAAATATAAATATAAAGATAAACAGAAAGCTCATGCACATTCGAAGAAGGAAGGGTACATAAAACCCTTCACCGATGCCTCTGGATCCAAAGGGGAAAAGGGGAGAAATGCACGTACTATCACAAAGGATTCCATTCAGAATCCACATGCATGAAAAAAAATATATATCTGATGTCTCAAATACTTCAGCAAAACAACCTTGGAGATCGAATCCCCGATGGTGCCAAGAAGAAGAAGAAGCTAGAAGATCTGAATTCCAAGAAACACAATTCTAGACATTCCTTGATTTCCATCAACTCCTCTCCCAATGCTTGGATCGTTGATTCAGGAGCATCAAATCACATGGCTGCCTCAAAAGAAGTATATTCTTCTTTGGGTGCATGCAAATTTCCTCCCATTAGGATGGGGGACAAATCTTATGTAGAAATCATCGGCAAAGGAAAGATTGAACTGACCAATGGAAGCTTTGAGAATGTGTTGCACGTTCCCAAGTTTTTTGTCAACCTTCTCTCCATGTATCAGATGTAGAATTATGACACTGGAAATAAAGTCATATTCACACCAAATTATTTGGACATCTATGACATGAAAACCAACTCTAGGGTTGCTATCGGTGAGGTAAATCATCGGTCTAGATTGTATACATTTTCTAAATTCATTGAACCTAATTCTGCTTTACTACTTACTCATGCTAATGAAAGTAGTAGGATATGGCATGAAAGGTTTGGACATTTGAATTTTCGATACATGCAACAACTTAGAAAGAATATATTGGTTGATGGTCTACCAGACATCCATTTTTCCAAGGGAGTGTGTGAGGGATGTGTTCTTGGAAAATACCCTCAAGAGAAATTTGACAAAGGAAAGTCTTAGAGAGCTTCTGCACCTTTAGATCTAATCCACAGTGACCTTATGGGTCCTTTTCCACATCCATCCATCAACAAAGATAGGTTTGTTCTCATTTTTGTTGATGATTTCTCACGTTTTACATGGATCTACTTTCTCAGGAAAAAATCTGAGGTCTTTCAACACCTAAAATATTTCAAATCCCTGGTTGAGACACAGTCTAGAAATAAGATAAAATTCCTCTGAACGGATAATGGAGGAGAGTATGTAAATCATGATATCCATAATATTTTCCATGGGGCAGGGATTTGGAACAAACAGTTCCCTATAATCCCAAGCAAAATGGAGTTGTTGAGTGGAAAAATAGATCTCTAAAGGAGATGGCATCTTGCATGCTGCATGCAAAGTCACTACCACAGAGACTATGGGTCGAAGCACTTAATTGTTAAAAATACATCCAAAATAGATCTCCCCATAGATATTTCAAGGATAAGACCCCCTACGAGGCTTGAAGCGACCTTAAACTGGAAGTGACCCACTTTCCCCTTTTTGGTTCACGTGCATGGGCTCAGATTCCCTCTCAAAAGAGGAAGGGACTTGATCCAAAAATCACTGAGTGCATTTTTGTTGGATACCCTGACGGTGTGAAGGGATATAGGCTTATTGATCTTTCCTCATATTGGCTCATCATTAAGCAAAGTGTCCAATTAGAGGAAAGTGTCTCGAATGCACCTCAAAAGACACATGCAGACACCTTCATTGTTCCACCTGTCTGAGATGATGAGCATGCAGATGCCGACTCTTGTTCAGATGAGAGTTCTGATTCAGAGAACTCAGATGATTCATATTTAGAGTCAGTACAGTCAGATGCAGAGTCAGAGCATCTAGATGTAGTTGCAGATCCAGAAAAGAGGCCCAAGTGGGCACAAACTACCCTTCAATATGCAGGGGATCTCGTTGGTGATCCATCCGATACTAGGAGGACTCGATCTAATTTCGAGGAGCCTCCTATTGCACTCAATGCCACTGAACCATTTCCCTCCAGGAATATTTTCTTGGTTTAGTCTTCAGATCCACAGTATTATGGCAAGGCTACTGGAAATCCCTTTTGGGAGTCCGCCATGCAAGAGGAGTACACCTCCCTCCTTAAGAATCATACTTGGGATATGGTTCCCCTTCCTTCTAGGAGGAAAATTATCAGATGCAGATGGGCCTACAGGACCAAGAGCATAGTGGATGGATAGATTAGCAAATACAAATCCAGGCTTGTTTCCAAAGGATTTCAGCAGGTTCATGGCATTGACTATGATGAGACCTTCGCTCCAGTAGTGAAGATGGATTCCATATGATTGACACTTTCCATTGTGGAAACCAAGGGATGGGAATTCCATCAGATGGACGTGAAGAATGCATTTCTTCATAGTGATCTCTCTGAGGAGATCTATATGGAGAAACCTCAGGGATTTATGCAGGACTCATATTTGGTATGTCGACTGAAGAAGTCCCTTTATGGCCTCAAGTAGACTCCAATGGAATGGTATGCCAAGATAGACTCCTACCTGTCATCACAAAACTTTGTATGTTGTAAATCAGAACCGAATGTCTACATGCTCAGGACAACCAATTCACTTCTAATTTTAGTTATGTATGTCGATGATTTGATGATCACCGGGTTCTCAACTTCAGCGATTGTTGTAGTCAAGAGGATTGTACATGATAGGTTTTTGATGATGAACATGGCTCCACTACACTTCTTCCTTGGACTCAAGATCAGTCAAGATGCATCAGGCATCAAACTGTCTCAGACCAAGTATGCACGAGATATCCTTGAGATATTTCACATGAAAGACTGCAAGTTTGCCTTGACTTCTTTCCTATCAGGAGTCAAACTTGAGGATGGTGGGGAGACTCCATTTGTTGACAACATAGTGTAAAGACAGCTAGTGGGGAGCTTGTTGTATCTTGCACACTCTAGACCATACCTCTCATATGTAGTTGGTGCAGTTTCCAGGTTCATGCAAGAGTCACATGAGCTACATTGGAAAGATGCAAAGTGTATCCTTCAATACGTACAAGGCACCATCACCTTTTGGATTCATTATGCATTAGACTCTACATCAGATCTCATCAGGTTTACTAATTTTGATTGGTCTGGTGATAGCACTGATCGCATGTCCACATATGGTTACTCACTCAGTCTTGGTTTTGGGCCTATCTGTTGGTCGAGCAAGAAGTAAGCTGCCATTTCACTATCCTCATACGAGGCAGAGTACAAAGGGGTAGTTAACATAACCATTCAGGCTATGTGGCTACAAAATTTTCTCACTGATTTGGGCATTCAGTTTCAT
This sequence comes from Picea sitchensis, assembly GCA_010110895.2. NCBI lineage: Eukaryota > Viridiplantae > Streptophyta > Pinopsida > Pinales > Pinaceae > Picea > Picea sitchensis. Next base: position 61,048 of record SNQJ01S0074330.1, read on the forward strand.
CAGTCGATCATCATTTGGTGTGACAACCAAAGCACTCTAAATTTCTGCAGAGATCCAGTTCATAGGCAGTGGACGAAGCACATTGAAATCCACATACACTACGTCTAGGATTTATTACATGAGGGGATCATCGACTTACAATTCTGTCCTTCAGCAAAACAGATGAAAAACATCTTCACCAAGACCTTCACTGAGAAGAAGTTTCATTCTCTGTGAAGTCATCTTGGAGTGAAGGACATAGTTGCCTAGCAACTATAGTTCTTCTTTTTACATACATTGTACCTTTGGGGGGGGGTTCCCATGAGTTTTTCCCTCTTTCCTCATTCTTTTGTATTTGGGTACCTAACATGGCCTCGTTGTCGAGACCCATTCTTTATTTTCACCATAGTGATGTTTAGGGGGGGTGTTGGAGTTACTTCACACACATCTAGGATTTATTTTTCCTAAGTTTTTTCCTTGTTTATTAGTCATAATTAGTCATTATCCAGTCTCCTATATTTTAGGGGAGAATGTTCCACCTAGAGAATATTCTTTTTTAGTTGACACTTCAGTTTGACTAGTTGATTTGATTTTATATGTTGCATTGGTTTCATCACCATGCAACATTGGGATCATCACCATACTAATTCAACCTTGCCTTGGTCTTATCACCATACTGACACATTACCCTTGATTCCTTGAGTTAACTCCTCACTACTCTTTGTTCAGTTAGTTAATTGAAGACTAGTTGACTAGTTAACTCAACTTGGTGGCAGTTCACTCCCGTAAATGCCTGAGAGACTAGACTAGGTGGTCGTTCACTCCCGTAACTATTGGTGTGTGTCTAGATCACTCTATACCACCACTATGGTGCATTGGTTCTCCCCTGATGCACACTCATTGAGTTATACATAGTATATCATATGTAAATTATTCATTATTCATAATGGTTAATGAGAATTCTTTCATTCTTTCTCTCCTTTTTCTTTCTCAAATTCTCGCTGCAAATGTGTGTATTATTGTTTAGCTATATCTATTTTGTGCAGGTTCAACACATTCACACACAAGGTATAATTAATCTTCCCACTTGGGCGATTTATCCATTACACACATGCAAATCATGTCTTCAATTGTTTGATTTACTCTTTCAATATTCCCATCTATTTGCAGATGGAAAGAAACATTGAAACTCAATTTGGTTCCCAAGCATTCAAAAATACTTTTCTTAAAATTCGAAGTGAACTTTGTATCACTATCTGATTCAATTGTCATGGGAATCCGTGCAACTTAAAAATTCCCTTAATGAATATTTTTGAAATCTTTGTTTCGTTATGAGTATACTTTATGGTAATAAAATGAGCTACCTTCATTAATTTATCAACTACAACCATGATAACATCACATTGCTTCATTGTTTTGGAAATCTCATAATAAATTCCATCGTTATTACTTTACATTTCCATTTGGGAAGTGGAAAAGGTTGCAACGAATCTTCTAGGTGTTAATTCCCATACTTGATCTACTGACATTTCAAGCATCTTGGAATTATTCAACAACACCCCTTTTAATTCCAAACCAAAAGTATTTCTTCCTTGTTGCAACAATATTTTTTTGGTATCTTGGATGACTAGAATATGGTATTTTATGGATTTCATCCATAATAATTGTCCCAACTTTGTCGAGTTGGTAATATACATTATATTTGTGTAAATAAGAAGTACATCACCACTTGGTTGATAGATTTCATAATTCCTCTTTATTTCCTCTTACCATGGTCCATCTCTGACTTGAATATAATGTTCATCAATAAAAAGGGACTACCAATTTTTTCCTCAAAATATATTTACAAATGTTGGTCACTACCACATGAATTTTCTTGCGAAGTGCATATACAACCTTGTTTTCCTTCCCTTTTATGTGTTTGATTTCAAAATCAAACTTGTGGAGAAATTCGAACCATGTTTCTTACCTAAAATTCAAGTTTGGTTGGTCAAATATATACTTCAAGATAATATAATATGTCATTAGCAAGAACAACCTGCCCATCAAGAAATGCTACTATATCTTCAATGTATGGACTACAACAACAAGTTCTAGGGCATGAGAAATATAATTTTTCTTAGTTTTTGACATGATAATTTAGTTTTCATGAATCACAACACACCATATGGTTATATTGCATAACAATTCCACCAAGTCCTTCCCTACATGCATCTATACACACAACAAGGTCTTTCTATGGATCTACAATCTTCAATATAGGTGCACTAATGAAAATATTTTTCAACCATGGACAACTTTCCATGCATTATTGGGACCATTTGAACTTCTTCCATTGATTTTTCAAAGAATTTATTGTGTTTATAATCTTGGAGAATCCATAAATGTATCTCCAATAATAACTAGCAAGACCTGTGAAGGATATCACATCAATAACATTCTTTGCAAAGGGATAATTTACTATGGCCTCAATCGTTTTTGGATCCATACATACTCCTTGTGAGATAATGTCACCCTAATAATGAAGATGTTTTTCATAGAGGTTACATTTGTTGAGTTTTGTATCTATCTTGTGTTCTCTTAACACTTTCAAAACCATTAAAAAATGATCCTCGTTCTCTTCTTCAAATTTCGAATAAATCATAGTATCATCAAAGAAAACAAGCACAAACTTGTCAAAGTATTTAATCAAGACATTGTTTATGAGGCATATGAATGTAGTTGGTGCATTTCTGAAATTGAATGATATAACTACAAATTCACAATGACCATACCTTGTTCTAAATTTTGACTTGTGGATTTATTATTCCTTAATTAAGACTTGAAAATATACCTTCTCATTTGGTGAAATACAACAACAATTCAAGGCAATAGAAAGTTGTTCTTCACTATTAATTTTTTTAGTTGTCTATAGTTAATAAATGGCTAGAGAGTTCCACATTTCGCTTTGAAAAATATGAATATTTATTCCCATGGGGATAGACTTATCCACATGTATCGATACTCATTCTAAAAGGATCCTTACAAACTAGTGTAGTTCCAAGAGTAAGGTTGATTGAAAAATTAATATCTCTTTTTGGGGGTAGTATTGGTACATCATCTGGAATACATATTTTAATTATTGTAATAAAAGATAGGCCTTGGTATTTGTTCCTTTATACTCCAATGGTTCCAATACATAGGTTGAATACCATTGGCATCACTTTCTATAGAAATTATTTAGTTGCAAGGCTGAAATTTTCCTAATAGAGATCACCTTTGGAATACCTATCCTTCTTGAGTTTCCATATTCACCAATGAAATCAAAGGTATTATTGTATAAATCAATATTTATTCAATGTGATTCCAACCAATCCACCAATTAGAACATTATATGAACCAAGTGGCAAGATGTTCAAGTTTTCCCATCTAAAGAGCCATTCAGTTCTAACAAACATCTCTCCACCAGTTCCCTAATTATTTTCTTGGTTCCAATGGTTAATTGAAATAACCATGACTTACTATTATTATGCTTCTTAATACCCATGATTTGAAAACTTTAGGAGGAATAGTACATACTACATCATTGGCAATTGTAGCCTCCCAAATTTTTTGAACATTCTTAGTGTTATCCTTTTGGTATGGAATTTTTTTTAGAAAACTATCTAACTCACATCTCCAACATTAAATAGGATCTCTTGGCCCCTTTCTCATTGATTCAACAATATTAGTTCCCCTTCATGCTAGTTGATTATGTTGGAAATTCTTTGTCTAGTTTTTGTAATGAGGCTTGAACGTTTTCTTTCTTTTGTAAAGATTATCCTTTTTCTCCTTCCATACCCTGCGAATCTGTAGCTTGTTTATGTTATTCTCATAGAAATATTTATCCTTTCCAAATTCCTCATCAAAAGTCCCAAAATAATCAAATTCAATCTTCTCCTTGTAGAATTAAGGAAATATATTTAAGAAGCAATGAATGTTCAACTTCTCATCTATGATGTCCTTAACATATCTAAACAACTACAAGAATTCATTTTCATATTCCTTTATGGTTATTTGTCCTAAATTTAATTCGTGGAATTTCTTGATTTTAACCTCACAGTACTTGTGAGAGATATACTTTTGCTAAAGTACTTCTTGAACTATTTCTAGACAATCTTTCGCTCACTAATTTTCTTCACTTGTTTGATATGTTCCCTCTAAATTGATGCCCTACAATTATGATCCATAAACAAGGGACTTATATCCCACTCACTTCACCAAGATGGATCATTTTTGGAATTAAAGTTCTTGTTTCTATCTTGATTGTAATACCCCTAGGATGAACCCCAATTGTAAATGTACATGTGTTTTATAGGTTGGTGAGACAAGATATTAGAGGCCAAAGTTCTTTTGCTATTATTAGGTCAGAGAGCCTAGATGATAAAAGGCCAGTGAGCCTATCATTTTAATATGTAATCACTCATATTATTAATAAAATACATCATTATTGTAGACGAAGTCAAACAAAAGAGTATGGGGGGATAGGAATCCATAAGAGAGAAAGGGGGATAAGGGCTTAAGGAAGAGGGGCTAAGTCAAGGGAGCTTAAGATAAGAAATAAAATAATATTATTCCTAAAGTATTAAGTATTATAACATTACATTACCCTAAGTTTCCAAGGGAAGGGAACATATTATAAGCGGGGAACAAGTTAGCTCCTTGTGTGCCAAGTGTCAATTTGGGTGAGTGCATATATAATATTGAGAATTAGTGTAATTCTCATTCATTCTTTTCATTCATTCTATATTGCATACTATGGCTTGAGAGTGGATCCATAGAACATGGGTGACCCTATAAATTCTTGGTTTTTTGGGTCTGAAGAGGGATGTTCTCAGACCTATGAGCTTTGGGTTGAGGAAGTAGGTTGTCATGCATGTGAGAATTGCGTTCAAGAGGCGGATTGTTAGTCCTGTGAGAAGCATTGTGTTTCAAGTACCACAACACTCAGAGACTTCTTGGACAACCTATTTCTGAATCCTTGGAAGGGAAGTGGGATAGTCAAAGGACTATTGATAAGAGAAGGGATACACTTCCTGGGGTGGGATAGGTTGAGGGGAATGAGAGGATGTTAGGTGGAACCGTTTCTATAGTTTATTCCATTGACCATTCCTTGTTTGGATGAGTGTTTTTTTACCTTAGTGGTAATGGTGATAGAACCTTTTCCCTAGTGGAGTGAGAGCCCCAACTCATGGGTGACCCACTACTGAGAGTTTATGAGTAGTGAATTCTATGGTTGGGAGGAATGTTTGAAATCTGCATCCAATCAGTGTTTTATAAATGATAAGTTTATTATTGTGTTCTTATTTAATACTATGTGTTTAATTGAGTTAAATATGTTATGGGTTTTCCTATATAATTATGCATGTATATAATTCTTGTTAGTTTGCATCATTTTGTTCATCTGCGGAGAAGTTTTTATTAATTAAATGGTATCAGAGAGTCATAATTTTGTGTGGCATGACCCATATTGGGGCTGGGAATGATAAAAAGCTCTATCAAATATCTAGTTTCAACATTGGATGTGTAAGGGCCAAAGACATAGCACAAAATTGAAAATTCTAGTGTATGCATGTAAATTGTTTGATAGAATGTTGGAAGGGGATGTCTGCAATATGTTTGTTAAAATTACTCTTGTGAATTTTGGAGAAATTCATAGGAAATTTGAGAGGAATGATCCAAAGAGTTAAAATTTTGAATTTTAATTGTTATTTGGGCATTTTCGGTCTTGTAATTGGCCAAATTTCATAATTGCAGGGAGCCATGGAAAAATTGGGCAAAATTGGGAAAAATCCTCAATTTTTGCAACACAATCCATGGAGATTTCAATGTGGATTATTCAAATTTCAGGTGAATAGGTTAAATTTATTCTTATAGGGAAAAAATAGGCCATAGTGAAGCTAATTATAGATCTTCAATGGCAGCCTGAGGATATAAATACGAAATTGGGTGTAATTAGAAAAATTTAAAATTTTGAAAATTGGAAAAATTTGGGTATTTTTTCATACGATGACGTCCATTTCAATTTTCACATGCAACCCTATGTGACTAATTCTCAAATCTGAAAATTTCTTCCTAGTGATTTAACAGTACAATACTAGTTGTTATCACTGAAAAATTTTACAGTGAAAATTATTGACTGAAAACATATGCAGCGGATACACAAAGATCAAAGATGAATCATTAATACACATGAGACACAAATTTCAGTTTTGTACTCTTGTTATGATCATAAATTCTGAGGGAAAATAGTCCCTCCCAAACAATACAACATCACCAAAATATTATGACAACCACGTCCTGCAAAGTTACCAAAACTGAGAACAACTTTGTTCTCAAATAACCATAGAAATCATAAAATCAAACCTTAGAAATATTATGGAAAACTCCTCTGACCAAAAACCTATTGCAGACCACCTATAGGACCTACTAAGGTCACTTAATTTCATCCTATATAGACCTAATCCTACCTAGAATAACTTGAATGGATGTACATGACTATTCATACAACAACCCGCATACGTACACCATTATTCCCACTGCAACCCACGTACATGTGAAAAACTTTATGGACCCTTCTATGACTCACTCCACTCATACAAATTATTCCTTCTACTATTTTCTCTCTCTCCCACATGTGCGGTGTGATTTTCCCTACCAAGAACAGAAGATAGATAGTCCTCAACCCTATGCTAGATTTTCCACCCTAGCATAATTTCTCTTTGCTGAAATCGCCAATCCTCCTAGCACAAGTGCAAACTCACTTATGTTAGCTCCATAATGTATCCACACACTCTACATGATATGTAATGTCACAATGACCTCTCTCTTTTATACACAATCTTTAGTGGTCTTCATAGAATACCCTTCACAAGTCAACATCAAATTAGGATTTTCTTGTGGGTGTGAAGCCCCAACAAAATCCCACAAATCCCATCACCAAACCCATGAAGTAACCACTCAAATACAAGGGGGTTTTCACCAAACCATAAGTTTTATGTGGTGCTCACTATGATTCCCACATTCCCAACACCTAGGTTCATGTGAGAATACTTTCCCGAAGCTACAAAAATCAACACTCCCTCTTAGTGAGGAAGGTATCCTCACCACACTCCACAAGTGGGAATACCTCCCTATTCTACAAACCCATCAACACTCCTTAGTGAGGGAGGCATTCCATCCTCCATCATCACCTGGAAGTAGATTTTTCTCTCATACTAGATCCTCTACCGCAACTGTGTTGAAGGGACAAAATTATGCACCATCAATTGGAAGGTCAAATCCGGACCGGGGTTGTCTAGTTAACCCAAGCCGTTTGGAATGAAATGACCTGGCAGATTTAATGGCTCTATTGGCCAACTAAAGTCCTAAAAATGATAAAATAAATAAATTGATCTAAGGCTATGATACTAAGAATATAATTTTACTAAATACATGGGTTCAAATACAATAATAAATATGTACAAATGATTATAGACAGTCTATATACAGCTTGCAAGGTTTACTGGAAAACTTGCAAAATGAAAGTTCTTGAAAGAGTTTCTAAATTAAATAAAGAAAGCACATAGCTTTACTTTTTTCTTTTTTAATATTAAAAGATCTAAAACTAATGAATGTTGAGAAAATATAATTGAAATAAGAATACATAAACAGTCAAAGCTAATTCAGGTTGTCCTTATTTCATTAATAAATAGAAAGCACATGAACTAATATGTAACTAATTGACTGGGTTGAATTTTTCTTCCTGTGACATTCAAGCTCCTAACTGTCCTACATGTAAGGGAAACCTATGAGAAAATAGTGCTAATACTCCGAGAAGAAATTCAAAGGTGTATTGAAATGAGAATATAGCAAGAGAATGATAAATGCAAAGATATGGTGACATTATGATAATCAACACTTCTCAAGAGAGGAAACTCACTTTGAAGTACTAATATAATCCATCATTTAATACCAAGAATAAATCAATAATTATCAAATGGTAGATTGATCACATATACTAAATGGAATAACAAAATATAGATATCATCTGAATATTAAATTATATGAAACAACATATGACAATGAGATTAAAGCTACATCGAACATAATAATATTTCATAAAACCAAGATAATAAAGAACATAATGGAATGAGCATCACACAGGTCTAAATCCAATGGTAGATAGCTTTTCCATATAAGTTCTTCGATTCATATGTCCATATTGTATCCCATCCAAATATACTTCACTATTAACAATGATCACTATTTAAACTAGTTTTGGATTCACAACTCTTATCATGCAAGATAGAGTGTAATCCCCCCCAAAAATAGATTTGTTTTTTAAAAATAGTACAACTGGAAGCCACCCCTGTACAACAGAGTTTTTCAAAATAAAAAACATAAACTACTGAATAATAGAGTGTATGGTCCAAGATGTTTTCTCCATGCAATCAACATCATAATCATCAATTTCTTGTGGATAGAAAAACAGTTTTGATATTCAGGAAACAATGCTAACTGTTATTCAAAAAATAGACTGGCTACAGAATCATAGATTCTTTAGTTGGTCTTATTATTAACAAAAACAAAATCAAAAATAAATATTCCTATTTTGACTTTCATAAAAATAAAATAAAATCAAACAAAATCACTTCTTCCATTTAGAAATTAGAATGAGAATGATCAGACAGTTTTTCAATTAATGATTTCATTGAACTAAATTCCCGTATCTTTCAAGTCTCTTGTTTGCTTGTTCTACGCATCAATTCTTGGTTTTCTTATTCGGGTAAAGAATTTCGAGCTACCAAATGTTTTACCTATGCCCAAAATAATGGAAAATCCCCAAAATAACGTTTGTGAAGAAAGAATATGGATCGTTGAATCATGGGGCACGTGGCAAGAGGACAATGTTTTAGCTGACTCACACATAGGAAAAGCCAAGAAAAAAGTTGAGAGAAATCCCGATGTGATCAAGACCGTTTGATCATGAAAATATGTGAGCCGTCATTATGAGACATTGATATGTTGGGGTTTCGGGAGTCAGGAGAGTGAGGTGAATAACATAGGGAAATCTCGATACGTCAAATCGTGATTCAATCTTGATCGTTGGATCATGGAAGGATGTGAACCGTCAACCTGAAGTGTTTTATATTGGGGTTTCGGGGATCGGGGAAATAGAGGTGAATCACATCAGGAAATCTTGACACGCAAAATCTCGATTCGATCTTGACCGTTGGATCACGGAAGGATGTTAGTCATCGATCTAAAGTGTTTTATATCAGGGTTTCAAGGATAGGGGAAATAGAGGTGAATCACATCAGGAAATCCCAAAATGAGAAATCTCGATTCGATCTCGACCATTGGATCATGGAATAATGTGAGCCTTCGATCTGAGACATTGATATATCAGGGTTTTAGGAGTTGGGAGAGTGAGGTGAATAACACTGGGAAATCCTGATATGCAAAATCAGGATTCGATCTTGACCGTTGGATCATGGAAGGATGTGAACCTTTGATCTAAAGTGTTTTATATCAGGGTTTTAAGGATCGGGGAAATAGAAGTGAATCACATAGGGAAATCCTGATACGTGAAACCTCGATTTGATCTCAACCATTGGATCATGGAAGGATGTGAGTCGTCGATCTGAGACACTGATATCTCAGGGTTTTGGGAGTCAAGAGAGTGAGGTGAATAACTCCGGGAAATCTCGATACGTGAAATTGTGATTCGATCTCGGCCATTGAATCATGAAAGGATGTGAGTTGTCGATCTGAAGTGTTTTATATCGGGGTTTCGGGGATCGGAGAAGTCAAGGTTGGCTTGCATGGAACTACTCGATACGCGAAATCCCAAAATGACTTTTGGGTTAAGTCGTGGGTTTTGCACATTTATACACCTCAAGGAATTAGCTAAGTCATGAGACCCATAAAACATAAATATTGTGGTGGTAATTTAATTAATGAAGTCATAAACTTGAAGCTTAGCAACATACGAATACCTTCAAAGCAAAAATCTTAGGTAGACTATATAAAGCCTAAAACAATTTTTTATTTAAATTCAAGCTTACAGTCATGAACAAAACAAACGAAAATCCAACAAAAAACTCATAAGATAAATTTAGCTCAATAATGGCCAAGAAGATGAGAAAAATGCATGTTCATAAATTTAAGAAGGTGGAAGCTACATAAAGGTATAATCATTTTGTGGTGAATTTAATTATGATAAAAAATTAAAAGGATTATTGGCTGCCAACAATGGCGACATACTGGGTGAAGCAGTTATCTCTGTATCATCAAAAAAATTTGCCAGGGCTTCAGATGAAATGAAGTTTCATAAACAGTTAACAACAAACCAATCATTCTAATTATAACTTAGAAATAACACATTTAGCATCAGATGTGCTTTTGTTCAAAAAAATTCCATCCGGTATCTGATTTAGATTTCAAGTGTAGCGATGTTTATGCTTTTGACTTTGATACTGTTGAAAGGTCTGTTGCTTCTTGCAGACATCCATAGCCTCAATAGGGATGCCATTTAACCCACTCTAGTACCTCTATCCTGTCCAATATTCATCCATTCACAATAAATAACATTTTTTACACTTGATCAAATTAAAAGACACATCTAAGGATCTTCTTAAACCCGACATTGCTTCGCTTCCAGTGAGCCTATTCAGTACCCCGGTGAATTTTCCTTGGTATCATGCATGCATTTACCCACTGCCAACAGACTTGTTCAGTGTCCTGATGGGTTTACAAACATTTACCACACCTTACTGTGCTTTCAACCCTTTAGAATTTGTTTATAATTTCCAAAACTTCCTGATAGTCAAGAGGGTAGGGTCATACCAAAAATCCCAAAGTTTGAAATGAAAATTTTGATCATTTACAAATAATTTTACTGTTTTGATGACCTTCATTATGATTTGGACACTTAGATTTCTTGTTAAGAAACCATATCGAGGACAGGAAGGTATGGTTAAGTTGTTTTCTTTAAAACAGGGACAACGCTAGAAGTTTGATAAGGATGATCGCATCTTCTTGTAATTTTAATGATAAACCAGGAACATTGATTTAAACAGAAACTTACTTCTACTATTTTGAGTATTAGCACTTACTGCTTGGGTGCTCGGAAAATTGTCAATTGTTTTTATAGAACAAGAGTTTTGATTCCCTTCAAAAATGAAATGGCGATTCAGACATAATTATTCAGAAAACAAATCAAAATCAATAAAGATGAAAAGAACCAAAATAAAAAACAAAAAAAGGAAATTAAAAATATTCACAAGAGGGTGGATCTGAAATCATAAAATGAAATATCTCTTGAGAGAGACTAAAAGAAAAAGAGAAAAATCCTTATTAATATGAGTGCAGTCCTACTCGTGGCACCTTGGGTTAGGGTAGAATTGACAGTTCATATTTACTTATCTCTTTACTTTTCATTTAAAATTTTCATGATGATACTACATTTTTGAAAAGAAATGTTCAACGAAAAGAAGAGAGAAAAGGGTCAAAGTGGAATTCCCTGACAATAGTCATATTATGGTTCTCTTGGTGCACCCACTTGTGTTCATAACTACATTATTACAAAGAGAAATAGTGAGAAATAAAACTAAAAGAAAACCTACTCCTAAACCTACTCTAACTACTAAACAAATCAAAATACTAAGTGAATTCATGCTTTCAATGTAGCCATTGGAGTAACTCCAATTCTACAATGGAAACAAAATCAAATATTACTAACAAGAATGGTAGTATATCGAAAAATGAAAAAAATGTATCATACTCACCTTTATCATCATCATTTAAAAGCAAAGTAAGGATGACCTTACCATTCCCTTGAACATTATTTTTGTATGAATCCTCCAGTCATTCTGCAATTTTTTCATTATATGGGTCACAAAAATATGAAAAAATGAGATTGTGAAGCTTGTGAGAGTTATGGGGACCTGACATAACCATCGGCCTAGACCAAAGTGCCCCATCCTCCTAAAAAATTTCCTTTCATTCCATATTTTCTCCATTTGAAGGATATAAAATGAGTGTGTCAAAATTACCTCCTTGATCTCTAAATAAAATGAAGATAATCTTACCATTCCCTGGAAACTTTTCAAGATATGAATACTCCAACCAATCTGCAATCCTATCATAATACATGGAATTACTAACATGGGATTGTTCGAAATAATTCATATATGACAAAAATTCTTGATGAGAATAAAGTATTAGACTATCAAGGAAAGAATCTTGTAAAGAGGTTGGATCAATATGGCGATAACTTATCGTGATTATCAATCGAAAAAGAAGTGTCTCGTTCTCTTGAAACTTTCCATTGAGCTTAAAAACTTCAAGATTAACTATTTGAGGTGGACTAAATGGAACAAACAACATTTTTGAATAATCATCATTGGTAATAATATTTGGCCGATTATACTTTTCAACCTCAAATAAATGATCATGGAAAAATTTAGATCCTTCTTTAAACACAAATTGAGATGAGACAATGGAATATGCAATTTGGGACTCTTTCAAATCATTTCTTGATTTACCCATGAATAATTAATGAGAATAAAAATTAATATTTTCATGGGTAGAATTATTTTCCTCTTTATCTTCTATTCCATAATATCTATTAATTTGTACTTGATTATATAATGTGGAATTATCTCCAAGGTAATATGGAACACTCAATTGCACAACATTAGGATAAAAGATATCAGGGTACAAGGAATAATATGTAGAAGAATTGAGGAGAAGAAATGCATCTCTTGAAATGATAGGTATATGTGTTTCGAAATCTGGTTTTGTTCCCTCTCCTTGTATAAACTGATCAACCTCTGTTGTATTCTCTTTTAAAGATTACAAGATGGTTTCTAAGAGACAATTTGGTTCATTGTGTAAGGAAAAAATTGAGAGCATGAAAGAGAGATGAAAAAGAGATCACAACGGTAGCAACAACAAAAACTACCATGAAAAAGGATTCACATTATGAATCAGCAAAATGAGAGGAGACAACCACAGATAAGAAGAGAAGGAAGAAAAAAAAAGTGCATAAAATTAAAAAGGATGTTGCCAAAAAGAAGCGAAATATAGAGGAATCCAAAGCTAAAGCAGAAGTTGATGCAACAACAACAATGGTGTCAACATAAGTGGAGGTGAAAGAAGCAACTGAGAAAGAATTAGTTGATGAGACGGTGACAAAAGTGGAAGTAACGAGAAAAAGGGAAGCAGATGAGGTTGCAACGAAAGCAGTTGAAGAAGTGGAGATAAAGAAGAAGGAATACACACTAAACAAGTATGATTCTCCCATGGACACTAACATCCGAAGATGTCAGCAAGAATTCATCTCACTAGTTTTCACCTCCTAGATAGTGAGTTCATATTGGAGCTCCACACACCTTACAAGCCCAACAAGGTGGCCAACTTGAAGAGATTCAGATTCGACAAAGCCACCAAAGTAATTGTGCAACAACATTATGGGAAGCTCCGTGTTATGAGAGACAACCCATTATCATTCCTCATAGAGACTCTGGTAACGAAATACATCAACAAATACCCTCTTTCTATAGAATCCTTTGGCAGAACTTTCACCATGGAAACGAAACGTATCCTCAATAATTTTCTCAGTCAAAATGAATAAAAGGGTGCTAGGATCAAAGAGTCGGAGGAACAACTCAGGCATACAGAGAAAGACAACATAATCCCCAAAGAATTCAAGGCATGTGCCAAGAAGGTCGAGGGAGAGAACAATGAGACTGCTATGGTTATGTATGCCCGCCTTCAAGTATTCCAATAGTTGGTAACCCAAATAATAGATCATCATTGTTGTGTGCAAGCCAATAATGTCAAATTCATCGCCATCCGATAAGGATTAAATGATATGCAATGATGTATCACTAAGAACCGAGATGCTCTAGTCAAGTTGCCTCGCATTCTGAAAGGGGAGAGAAGGATCAACTATGCTACAATGGATTGATGCCAACAAGCTGTGGAGAGGGATGAAAATAAAAAAAAGCGCTCATTAGCAATTTGTGCATAGCTACACAAAGTCCCACATGTATTGAAACATAAGGGGCATATTCCTCCCATCGAAGAGCTCAGAAAGACCAAGAAGGAAAAGCGTCTCTTCAAGGAGATTCTATAGAACATTAACAAAAGGCAAGAGGTAGCCACTAAGGTGACAATACAATTAATGGAGGAGAATCTCGTTCTACCAACCAAGACCCAAACAATGATCCAATCTTTCATGGTCAATCTAACACGGGACTTGAAAACTCTTTCAAACAACTCGACTTCTCATGGATCTACTTTGGACAAACTCTTGTATCGTAGAGTTATATCAATTGAAGGCCAACCTGTAGTTTGGGAAACCTATGTGAGGTACAAATACAAGTGAATAATACAAAGTAAAAAATTTGATTTTTCCCACAACCACCTTCTATTTTTTCTTTTTGCCAACCGACATCAACTTCGTCCTATTCTAACACATGTCAAAAACACTTGAGAAGGGGACACTGAAGAGACTTGTAACTTCTTCTTGTAGAATCCAAGAAGACATTATCAGTAGTTACATAAACTACTATAAGTAGAGGAAGAAGCCCATTTTGTATGGGCTCTTCAAGCATTGTATATTCTAAAACTATTTAGAGAATTAATATTGACAATCCCTCAAGGCCATTTTTTTGGAGAGAAGAACTATTGTAGATAGTTGTTTGCTATAAATTATTTTCAACAAACTATATGTTGTTTACATGTGTTGTAAGAATGTCATTTTGTTTACAAATTGTTCTTATGCAAATTCAAATCTCCATTGCAACTCTGTTTATTGCTTCTTGTCTTCTTTGTCCTGAGATGGTGAATTTTTTATATATGTGATTTCATGACTTAGACTAATTTGGTTATGTCATTTATATAAATGTGTTGTCTAACCTTGTTGATTATCAACAACTACCTGAAAGAAGTTATTTGCTAGGAATAGTTGCACATCTGGTTACCATAGTTGCTCCTAGCTAGGATAACATAGATTAGATTTTATTTCTGCATTTAATTAATTTGCATTTTCATTCAAAACCATTTAATCACCCCTCAAAACTGATAATGGAAGTCGGGCCGAAATCCAAATGGGTCTCCTAAAACAAATGGTGCATAGTCTAATTGGGACCTTGCACCGAGGAGTACCCCTTACTATTGAAGGGGAATTATGCCTCCTCAACACATACACAACTAAGAGATTAAGTGAATTAGATAACCAGTCATTACATTGAATGAATTTGGTTAGTTCCAATAGATTTTGATCAATTCAACTATCAAAAACATTTAAACTCACAAAGAAATATCTAAGGATTGACAATACAATCACTTCTTCAATTTCTTCTTCCAAAAAAAAACTCTTGAGATATAATGCATGAGTAGAGTGTCGTTAAAAACATTCATGCACCCTATGATTGCACCTTGAAAATATTAAGTTTGTGATACATAAAGATAGAGAAGAGATGGGAGAGACTCATAGAGTATGAGCCTAAAATCCATATACACTAGATAAGTGAACAATAGCCAAATTGAACCCTTTCTCAATGGGGAAAATACAGAATAAATAGTAATTATAGCTCCTTCCTAGTTGGCGAAGATTGTAATCTAAATTAAATGTGCATCCAACTACATCTCTAAATGCAACGGTCTTTGATTAAATTTTGCCAATCCTAATTGAGAACCTCCATGCCTCTAGCAGGTTTGACATTCCTCATTTCAACAGAATTAATGAATTTTATGCGAAGATGATCTGAATAATCATGGGGAACATGCCAACCACTTTCATAGTTACCATTTATTGGAAAGAATGGGAAATTTCAATTTATTTATCTCAAGTGCATGAAAGCATTCATTTGTCTTGTTGATATGTATTCAAGTTATGAGATCTACTTTTGGGGGGGAATTATGAGTATCTCCATCATCTTTGAATCTCCCTTGGGTCGACTTATATTGCTCATGAGTACCATCGTAGTTTTGTACTAGACAAAATATTTTTCCCTATCACCTACCATGTTATGCATCATCTTGTTATTTATCTACATCCTCATCAAACTCCTCTTCCAAACCCTTTATCACCCTCTACCTTTTACATTTTCCATTGCTTTATGATGGGGTCTACATGACCCCATTATATACCTTGACCATCTCGTCCTCCTTTATTTCCCTTTAATGTAAGGGACAAAGAGAAAACATTACATATATTTATTTGATTACCCCTTTCTCTACCTTACATTGGATCTACCCTACTTATTATTTGTTTAATATGGAGGGTGAACAATGAAGGTAAGAAACCTCGCCCTCCCCCCCCCGCAACAAAAAAATCAGTGACATTCACTTTTCAATAAATAGGGCGAAGGATATGCTCTTCACTACCTCAAGAATTTTACCTAGATTGATATATAAAGGGTAGAGGATGTACTCTCCATTGCCTCAAAACTCAACCCACTTTATTATATGGAGAACAGAG
The DNA here is from genome assembly GCA_010110895.2 of Picea sitchensis. Classification (NCBI taxonomy): domain Eukaryota; kingdom Viridiplantae; phylum Streptophyta; class Pinopsida; order Pinales; family Pinaceae; genus Picea; species Picea sitchensis. The sequence continues at coordinate 77,522 of SNQJ01S0074330.1, forward strand.
GATGAACACTCTACAACATCGTGATCATGGCCCACAATTTTCGGGATAAAGAGTAATTGTATTGATCACCTGAGAACAATATTAGGGCCACAATATTTTAATCAAGGAACTTATGCACTTAAAACTAATGCTAGGGCCCCATATGCCATGTGGAATTTACTAGTTGGTTCATGTGGGCTCTATGAATTTGTGTTGACATGCCCTATTGTTTCTTCATTGTGCCATGTGTCTTATTGTCATTGGATTTCAAAATGTCTTAGGCCCATGTGTCAAAGTTATTGTGAAGGAGGAGATTGAAGCTACAACCATCGTTATATATTCTACTATTTATCCAAAGTAATCAGATTTAGAGCATAAATGTCCCACATTCAATGTGAGAAAAAATATTATAAGCCCCAACTCATTCCTAATGCATTGTGATTGACTAACAGACTCCATGGAATTCCACCATCATATGTTACATGTCATCACATAGTTTCCCCATGTCATGTCACCTATCTAGTTGTCATGCCACCTCATACCCTATCATCAATTGTCATGTTGTCATTGGTCTATGTAAGTTTTATTTATTAAAGTCAGCCTACCAAAAGTATTTGATGTGGGATGAAGACAATACATGGATGGGGAAATTTATTACATCTTCCAGTAACCACAAAGGAGAGTTAAGTGTGGAAGATGATATTTGGAATGTGGGGTATAGGAAACAAATGGATGGAAAGTGATAAAGACCCCCCATCCTCCACACTCTACCCCAATGAATTTGACATGATGGAGCAAAGGGTAGAATAAGATCTTGGGGAAGAAGAAGGAGAAAGAGATTTAAGAAAGGGTTCGAGCAAGAGCATGGCATATAACTAGAGTGTGAAAGTAGATGTGAGAAATACCTCCACCCCAATAAAAGGAACACGGTCAATGAAAACAAGTGAAGACAACAAAGACTCTTCGAAGGCAAAGGATGGGCTCTTCAAAACCCCAATATTATCCCATGAAAATAACTAAGGAAGAGGTTGTAGGATGGGCTCATCACTACTCAAAAAGACTTGCACATATACACCAAGCAGTGCATGTGTGCTTGTAAAAGAAAAATTTTGTTTGACTACCTAAGCCCATTAATATTTTTCTTGGATTCAATGGCCTCAATGAATTCGAAGGCTAATGAATTCGCAACTACTGTGTGCTTTCCTCTCACGAAAGAAAATATCGATGCCTGTTAGTATTTTTTATAGTTGGAGACCAAATGCACAAGGTGCAATTTAGGCTTTCAAAAAGGGACATTTTTGTATTATTGTTCTTATTTTTTCCCAAGTCCGACCAAATTCCAAAGAATTAATTTGAATTTGTATTTGTAAAAAAAAAACGGTTCTAGAAGAAAAGCATTAGGGATTTTGTTTGATGTTGTTTACCTATGTATGTATTAATGTCTGTAGCTTGAGGACCCACACATACTAAGGGTCACAACCATTTGGGTCTAAGACAAGTTGTGGTTGGGTGTCTACAACTCACATGCATATCTATAGCCTATCCATGGACTATTGCATAATGCTCGTGATGGGTTGTAGATACTCTGCACAATTGTTGTTATTGTTTTTGTGATCCCATGCACATGTGTTCTTCACTCTTACTCACTATCTCACATAGATTTAGTTTCCTTCTTTAGCCTCTCATGTTCCCTCATGGTATCTCTTGGGAAGTGCACCCTCAAGGGCATATTTATTAGAGTGTTAGCCACATTATTCAGGCCAAATTTTTACAGCAATAATATGCATTGCTCTCTTTCTCTCTCTCATTCTTCTTCTACTAGACTAGCTACTCTTTCTTTGTGTGAAGATAATCATAGTGTTGATCTTTTGCTTGTTGATGTGGTGCAATCAACCCTTTGGAAAACCATCAATAAAATAAGTGTTGTTCTTACGTTCAAGATTTCATTCTTGTTGGTATTGTGTTCTCTCTTTATACGTTCAATTAGAAGTTCATAGACATTTATTGTGATAATTATCTATCTTTCAAGTGGTCTTCTCTTCTATTTTTCTTTCATCTTTCTCACACTAACGTTGCAGGATCCTTCCAAGTGAAACCAAACTAACGTTTCCTAACATCTTGGCAGGGTGTTTACATGTTGTCCAAGACATATTTGATGTTTTTTTTGCAAAAAAATCAGATCCAAAATTAGAAGCCCGGTACATAGGGACTTCCCCTGAGGTTGGCAAGCACCAACCCAAATGGGGAGGAGGTTTTCTCGTGACAATTTGGGGCATTCTCTCCTTGAATTAGCCCTTTTCCATCACTGATTTTACCTTTATATTAGATATGATTGGAGGGTGGAAAAGTGTGCTAACACTGAGCTTGACAATTATGCACCTAATTGGTCAATTTAATACTAAAATAGTTCCCTAAGCCAATTTGGAGGTCGATTAAATACCCTCGGAGGTAAAATTGGTTAACTCGATGAAGTCCAAGTACAATTTGACTGACTTTTAAAAGTATGCCTAAAATTACTACCAATTGGAGGCTCATCACTCTACTTAAAATGTCCTATAAAATTCTATCCAAAGCCCCAACCCTATATATCAAATGCATAGTTCTCAAGGTTATTTTCCCTGCAAAAACAAGTTTCATTTGGGGAAGATATGTTCTAGACAATGTTTTTGCATTGTAGGAGGGTATGGAGTGGACCAAGTTGTCCATTCTCGATGCTTTGTTTATAATTTTTTTTTTTTAGAAAGCCTACAACCGAATTGAGTGGCCCTTCACCTTTGAAATTCTCTATGCTTTAAGGTTTGGCCTAGCATTTATCACCATTTATGACACCCTATTTGTAGATGCCTCAACTTTCTTTTCTATTATCATATTCTCTTCAAAGGAGTTTAGGGTTTCTAGATCAATTTGACAAGGGTGTCCCTAAGCCCAACCCTATACGTGTTGGCAGTTGAATCTCTTGGATACTTAATCAACTCTAAGGTGAATTTGGGGGTAATTTGAGGATATACTCTTGCCAAGCCAAATGTGGGGTAGTTTTTTTATCGCCATTTTTCTATTTACTCTTTCCTTGCAATCTCCAACCACCAAACATCCTAGACTCAGAGCAAGGAGTGTCTAGACACCTTTTTCATAGCCTCAAGATTGAACATCAATTAGCTAAAACTCAAAGTTACAAACGAATCCAACAACCTATGCCAACCTAATTGACCTCCCAAAATTGGCCATGGATTCAACTAGGCCAAATATTCAAATTTCTGGGATGACCATTTTCCTTCCAAGATTCCCCTAAGGACCTATGGGAAGTGGTTGTGCAACAAGTGGAGAAGAAGATCGATAAATGGAATGGGTGGAGATAGAATATAGACAACTAAGCCTTTAGCTCTAACAACAAAGTTACAAGTTTCCACAAAAATCTTGGTAGCGACATATATTTACTACTCTTGTTGGGTCCCCTCTAAAGCAGCCTACTCATGCTTAGAAAAGTCCCTTAGAAATTTTCTCTAGGCCAATGCTGACAAGGAATAGTTTCACCATGTTAATTGGGATCTCTATTATACCCCAAGAAATCATGGTGCCTAGGAATTATTCAAATCAAGATTCAAGATCAAGAATTGTGTGCAAAATGAGTGGTTCAAACTATGGAAGGAAAGAAAGCCTATAAACTTCTTCTAAGGCATTGAATTCAGTAGGGGTTGTTTCTTGGGAAACAAGAACAACTCTACAAACCCTTATGCTCACTCCTTATCATGCCAAGATCATTGGTACTTTTATTGTTCAAAGCATTTAGAAGGCTTGGGAGACCATAAAACAATACCTTTCTTGGAAGGAAGTGTCTCTTCGGTCTAACCTATCATTCAATGAGCATGGTGGCTAATGGTTTCCTCTAGTTCGTTTCCAGGGGAAACCAATGGCCAAATCCTCTTTGTTTTCATTCTTAAGGCTCTTCAAGCATGGCATTCAATATGCTAATGATCTGTAGGATGGTCCTTCCAAAATTTTGGCTCTCTTTAACCAAGGTTAAAAAGGAAATTTGCTCTAGCTAATGAAAATAAATTCATATTGCACCACATCAAGGAGCTCATTCTTGAGAGAATATTGCCAAAGTTGGGATCCTAGCACCATGATCTCAATAGTGGGACTAGCATTGGGGAAAGGCCACCACCTTTATCAAATACAAGTAAACCATGGGATACAAAGGTCTCTCCTCCAATCCTTTTCTTAATATCCAATTAAACAAGCTTTGGACACTAAAGTCCAAATAGAAAACTCTACCATGATGACTTTGCAGTGTTTGAAAGCTGTTATTGCAACCGAAAAAGAATTATTTTCCTAGTGTCTAGCTGTGGGAGGAGTCCCTTTAGATAAGAGACTAACCTACTTGGGTGTGTTTGGCCTGCCAAGGCTATGTGGGCCAAGGCCCAAGCCCTTTATCAATGGTATCTCCCAACCTTCATCTCATGATGAGAAATTTCCAACAAACCAATGAAAAAATTTCCTATAGATGGAGAAAGGATTTACGGTGATGGTAAGCCAAGGAATGCAATACTTCAACAAACAAATATCTTTGACATATAAACCCCTTCATTAGATGATAATATGAATGTGAATGTTTCCAATGATCATCTTTAACAAAATGAACATGAGAATCAGAGTTGTGTGGCGGAGTTGAAGGAAAAAATGCTTTATTTACAAAATAGTTTTCCATGCAAATTGATCATGTTGTGAGTTCTCACTGGGAGAACTCCAAATTATTAATGATCATTGTTGACCCTTATTCATTGTTTCCTAAGTGAAAAAATACACACTAATTCAGGTATGTCTTTGAACTCCACTCATTTGCAAAATCTATTGAAAAGGAAGACAAAAGAAGTAATATGTGTTACTAGTTGTTATTTCATTTCAGGCTGAGGAGTTGAACAAAATTGAAAAATGTACCAGCTCAGCAGCTAAAAGAACAAGAATGTTATCAAGGTTCAAGCAACACCTTCCCCAATATGGGAATTTATGAATTTATTGCAATAAATAAAGACATATGAGACAACCAAAAAGGGGCGAGCATGTCTATGGTAGGATTTGAAAATTGGTGGGGGATAACAAAAACCCCAGCTTACCAACCAACAAATCTCCCCCTCACTAACAAAAGAGCAAGAATTTTTGAAGAATGAATTTGAGAGAAAGGATATGGGGTTGTGGATTCAAATTCAAAGCCAAACATTTTGAAGAAGATAATGATTTCTGGAAGACGGAGAATCAAAGGCCAAAGGATGCTATGGACTGAATTAAAAGTAACTATACTAAATAAGAGGATGATCTATGAATTCAACCCCCAAGATGAAGAAATAACATAGAATAAAGGAAGAACTAGTACCAAGCAGATGAGAGAGAAGAAATTAATTCAGTCAACCATTGATGATTTGAAGATAAAAGTTGAACGTAGAAAAAATATACATTAGCTGGATATTGACATGGAACAAACTGAAGTCAAGACAAAAATAGTTAGATAGACTTCACAAATCCCTTAGTTAAACAACAGGACTTTCAGAGTGAAATGCTCAGAGATGAATATAAGAATATAAGGCATGAAAACATTGTGCTGAAAAATCAACTCTAGATGTTGCAAAAGTGAAAAGAACCTACAGTTGGTCTAAGTGGTTTTCAATGTGTGATTGATTTTCGACTTGAAACTAGGTGGAGTGTAACATCACCATGTACCATTTTACAAGTGGTTGGATTGTCAGTGCGGAAAGGGTGGTGAAATATTACAATACATCCTCATGAATGGACATTCCAAGCACAGATGTAAGCTAGAATTTACTTAAGAAACAAAGTATAAAAAATAAACTTTTAGTTGTCTTAAGGGAAATACAATCAAGGCTTCTTGCAATGGTTTACTGTTATGTTTATTATGCAATGATACAACTACAAAATAACTACATTGAATTTTCTTCATTGAAACATTGAAACAGAAGGAAAGTGAAATTACCAGAAAAATGAAGTTTCAAGTTTCAAGCATCTAACCAGTCATATACATAATGTTGTTTCTTGACCCATCGGGGAACTTTTTCAACCTATTTGACAACTTGACCGAGCTGGTTACAATTATTCATTTCAACTGAAATTTTCTAGCATTTTTAATCCCTAGGAAAGGTCATCAACAAATGGTCAGGTGGCATTAATTCCTTATTTCCTTAGTGAACCGATGCGATGCTATGAAGTGGACCAATTTGTCTTGTCCAATGTCTGAAGTAATTTGCTTCTTCATCTTTTAGTATTTTACTTTCCAGCACTACTGTTTCATAATAGCATTTATGTCATTCCATCAAATACATATGCCTCTAGTATAGATGAATACATAAATGTCTACCAATAGGATATACACATTGGAGGAAACTATATAACCAAACACCTTTGCAAACAAGTTGCTAAAACCATTAAAGAAAAAAGAGACAAATATGCCTACATTTGCCAAAATGTATTGAAGAATTAAGTAGATACTTATCAGAGATGCATAAACTCTACAAAACTATTTTGAGTATGTTTATAGTGGGAATTTGATATACGATGACCGATATTATATTGCCATACTGTTGACTATAGGATATTAGTTCAGTTCTTGTGTAGCTATGGCATCCTTCCTCTTTATGTAAATGTTTCACAGGTTTGTTTTTAGATCTTGGCCCCAACCATTTTAATATCATATGAGCCTCCTGTAATTGACAAAGATGAAATTGGAAATCATTTAGCAACAAACTGTCTCTCTGTCAATCTATCTAAATTCACAAAAAGGTCCAATAGCCTGCAGAGAGAGTTATCCATAACTCCCCTAACATGATTTTGAGGAAGAAGCTACCATTCATGTCGTCCAACAGAAGGAAACAGTGAGATATCATGTTTTTGTATATTCTTTTAGGTCATAATAATATTATGTATACTCTGCAATGCACAAAACACTTAATCATAACTAAAAATAACCACAAAGACCCACGTATGTCGTCAAGATTAAAACCTCATATCTTTCCTAAATCATGACGCAATGACAATGATTGGTAAAATTTATAAATATGCTTAGCATAACAAGATAGATCTCATCCTTCGTAAATGGACTGGTTTTACATTGAAAATTGAATTAACAAGTGAAATATCATAAGATTCTTGGAAGTCGGAAAAAAAAAAGAAAAATGCACAGAAGTTTGAACTAGACCAAATCATTTACACACTTAATTACAAACGTGAAGTATCTAAGTTCCAGGCCTCTATATATGTACAAATTAATATGCACAGTCCTCTCATCCAGATATTTAAACTATAACTGAATTACCACGAAAATATTTATCATTCAGACCATGTGATGCATAGGAACAAGACAAAGTCTGTACCACTCTTGACAACTATAAAGAGATGCTTGAAGATATTGGTTTAGGAACCTCAGATTGGAAAATAGGTTTGCAGGTATTGGTGTAGGAACTCCATGCTATAATACATGCTGTCAATGAAAGACTTGGTAGATTTAAATCAAATAGGTTCAAAGTTCAAGCCTCTTCACATATGTGCATTAAAAATCCATAAATTTACTGTGTAAAATTTTTTGTATCAAAGAAAAACAAAAATTGTTTAAGTAATGAACACAACAACAGGGCTAAATTCTTTCTTTCTCTTTTTTATATATAAAATCACTGGATCGAAACAGCTTGAAAATCTATTGTATCACAGAAAAAGTAAAAATTGTTTCGGAAATGGAAACAAAAAAGAAGGAATATATATATAATTTCTCTTTGAATAGTGGGTCATGGAGATCATTCCTCTTTGAATAGTCAAATAATTTGGTGTACTATGGGGTTTCTTATTCTAATTTGAGGTATTTATTTCCTCTGTGTTGAGCTCTGCTCTTATGCTTTCTTTAACCTTGCCTTGAGGGCCAGTGATGTTCTATTCTGACGGAATGGGAACCACCTGTTATTAAATTCGTATTACCTTCCTTACTTCCTAAACCTGAAACTAATATTTTAAGCTTTTATAAATTCCTGAAAGATTATGTCTGATGGGAACTTCCATTTGAGGAGATGGGCTCATAGATAGATGAAACTCGGTGGCTCAAGACCAAATTTCAAACCCTCCTTCCTGAACCCTAAAACTCCCTCCTCTCATATGATGCATTATGGGACTGTTTCTTCTTCTAATTCAAGGCATTTAGTTCCTCTGCATTGTGAGTTTCTCTTCCTTTGTTGAAGCTCTTCCTCACCTTCTTCTAACAAATTGAAATCACCCTCCCTTTGTCTTCTTCATTCCTTCAACCCTTTGCCTCCACCTGTTTATTGAATTTACTTTATCCTTTCAAATAAATTTCCCCTTAACCCAAACCCTCCTTCTGTCTTTGTCTGTCTCCTTTAATGGACCCTAATCTCTTAGATTGTATAAATTCTGCTTTGTACTGCTTTTCTGCTATATTGAATTGCCTTCTGGGATTTTCTACCTGTCCTAATTTGCATTGATTTAATGGTCCATTAATGATCTGTACAAGCTGCATTACATCTTCATTGATGGCGTTTTTATGAAACATATTCAAGTCAACATTATTGCTCAACCTGCCAGTGGTTAGTGTGTGATACAGTGATAGTATTTTCAATCTCAGATTTACTCAACATTTGTACAAAAAATCTCATATTTTTCCACGCAATTGCAATGCATCAATTATTACTATCGTAGGTTTTCTTTATTGATGATAATAATGATACTAAAATGATTTTTCCAATAGTTCTAGGCATTTCATAATCTTCTGATTTTTCCAATAGTAAAATGATTTTGTACTATGAAAAAATATTCTTGACTTTACCCAATGTAACTTACTGCCACAATAGGAAAACTCCTAGTACAAACTAATCTCTTCATTGAATGAAACAATGTCAGTAACAATTTGACAAAACACTTTTTCCCAAGCTCCACCAACCAAAGACATTAAGGGGAAGTCTTCGTATGTATTGTTAGTTTTCATAAGAACCATCATTGCCATTTCCAAGAGGTTACTTGACACACAAACACACCTTGCTCTTCATTTATGAAAATTGTATTTTAGATTTAGGTATTCATCTTTTGGTCTTCAAATGTATTTCATTTAAATCAAATGTATAGGTTTTTTTTTAATGTTTATTTATTTAAGTTTTTTATTTTATTATATTGGAATATAATGTTATAATATATTCTTATGTATATATGTGTGTTTGGTTTCTCTCTTATATATTATACTATAAAGGTGTTTTTATGTATGTGTTTGTTTTTTGTAATGTTTATTTATTTCAGTTTTTATTTTATTGTATTGGAATATAATGTTATAATATATGCTTATGTATATATGTGTGTTTGTTTTTTTGAAACTATATAATATGCAATGAAA